>JAAQRH010000423.1:0-51971 GCA_013186785.1 Fusarium pseudonygamai
GGTGTCGAAATAAACTTAGCAAAGAGTCCTCTAAGCTTAGGTCAAATTTTCCTAAATATTTATATTACTTAGGGCTAAGGTTCTCAGTTTTCTTTCCTACCCCGACCACGTTGCCTATAGCCCATCTTCCCCCGAGAGTACACTACTTTCCATCACGTCGCTTGCGTGTCGCTTCCATCAGCCTCTCTAATGCCTGTCGATCAGCTGCTTCGGTACGCTTGGGCAAACCCAATGGGGTTCCTGGCATATCGTCCTCAAAAAAGCAAGTCAACTTCAACTTGAGCCGCTGCTCCCTCAATGGATTATACCACGTGGTACACCAGGATCCACGGCTGCACGCCCCGTACCTCTTGTCCATCCAGTCCATGTCCGGATGACCTGGGTAGTGTTCCAAGAAATCTCGGTTATCTGAAGGTTCGAAAGCGAAGTTCTTCAACAGTGGCAAATGTTGGCGGATGCGATCAAACATGTTTGACCATCGCAAATCACTCATGTACCAACCGGGCCGAAGCTGTCCAGAGCGTGGCGTGTAGAGCATGGGAACAAAGTCTGGATCGTTCATTTCTTCGTAGCTATTTGCCAGTCTCTTCCATCCATCTAGGGTGACGCTCCAGTATTCAAAGTTTCCCCGGTCTACTTCCTTCAGAACACAATGTGTCCCAATCTTGGTACTGTAGAGCTGAAGATCAGTAAGGGACTGCTGCTCCAGCACCCAGTCAAACTGATCTTGTCGAAGAATAATATAATTATCCAGCTTCAGTCGTTTGAGTCGTGGAAATGATAGACCTTTAACATTCAATTCGACTGGAAAGACACCGAAAAGCCAACCGGCAAGCGTCAGATCAACCAGTCGTTCGGCGACCGAAGGCAACAGTGTCTTTTGGATATATTCTGGGAATATGTTACTCTCTAGATCCGGATAAGTGTAATCGAAGGATATGTGTAGTCGGTCGATGTTTCGCAATAAGTTATGAGTCAGCTGTGTTGGCAGTGGGGTATCTTCAAGATAGGCCAGGACTAGCTCTCGAACGGGACTTGTTTCCCGGGACTCACGATCCCACAGTGCTTCTGATATAATCTCAAGAGTCCTTTCGCGTGTGCTTAACGGCTCTTGCAAGGTTTCGTCGCCATCATCATTATCGTAAAACATTGAGAAACGCAAAGTGACAGAGTTGAGATTTGGCATGTCGCAGATGCGGTTAATAGCGGATGTGAATTCAGGCCAGTAGCCGTTATCAAGCCAAGAATCCGGCCAAAACAGAATGCTATTGTCGTCTGGTGCGGTTTCGATATTGACGCGTCGCACGGCATTCCTGATAGATACAGTTTTTAAAAGCTGGTGCCAAGATCTAAAGTCTTTTTCGATCGTGTTCTTACTCTGCTAGAGCGTGAGCGTCCGGAAGAGGTGTTGGGTTGCTAGATCGTTCCCATAGGCGACAGACGAGGCGAACGGGTAAGACGTGATCTATCCTGTCCTGGTGAAGACGGTGCTTTTCTCTGTCGGTAAGAAGATAGCTGAAGATATGACTCAGTATCTCGTTGGGGATGTTATGCATGGCGATTGATGTTTCTGATGATGAAGATGGGTAACTTGTTTGATGCGGGATGAGAAGGCGAGGAAGTTTGAATACAAGTTGAGAGAGAGAGTTTGCTCGAGGCAGGTGGCAGAGAGACCCACTTGTATCTGGTTGACCGTCCAGGGGAGGAAATAAAACTCGGGACCTTTAACCTAACTGATAAAAAGACTTAGATAACTTAGTATAAATTTAAGATAAGTTTAGGATACCTTTTATAGAGTTTATTTTATTACCCTAAACTTAGTTTATATTTTCTTACTCCTAGCGGACCGTGAATGTCACCCTTGTTGGCAATGGCTTTCACTTGCCATAAGAGATTGGACATGCAGAAGTGCGCTTGAGAATCTTCTATAATAAAATAACCAAGCAGCTTCTACTCTCTACTCTTGCTCTTGACGCAGGTATAGGCTTGCATACGCGCTGCAAGGGAAGCCAAAAAAATTTGTTGCATGGAGATCTGTTCTAAGTGACAAAAAGACTTAAGTTCAGTATATCTTAGGGCCCTGGTTCAGTATTACAGGTTAGCTTTAGAGTAAACCAAAGAAAGCTATTTTCTATGAATCTGTATGCATTTGGTCATGTGATCAATTAGTCAATTATTAATATCATATAGAATAAAGGGCCGTTTTAACTTTGCATAGAGTTGCGGAACCAGAGTTGCATTGCGTTAAGCGGTGCAACAGGGGTAACATTGTTTGAGATGATGCAACGGGAAGAAACTCAATTACATAAGGTTATCGAGATACCATTTACCTAACCTTTGCTTTTCATAGATAAGCCGCTGAGGAACACTCTTGAATTCTCTGTAGCTTGGGTGCTAGCTGTATTTATGATTCCAGTGACCGTCAAATGTTTAGTCGTCTAGGCCAACTACAGACCAGAGCGGTGGAAGTGGGTCACGGGATAGTGGACAGTGAAAGTACAGTGATCTCCAAAGATCGTGATGTTGACATTTCAACAATAAAGAAGACTGATTAAGGATACTTTAATAAAATTGATCCCTGGAAGTAACAGTGTCTTGACAACCAGATGTAATCCTTCTCAGCAACCGAATGGTCTTCTTAGAAACCAAGTTGCCATGAGAGCTACCCGATCTTCACGCTTGAACCCCCCACATCCCGAACAACAGAACCTCTCATTATTACAAATTTCTTACTTTTCACTGCCAAGTCAGGATACGGAACGTAATTCCACCGGGAAACATAGACCATTTGCATAAATCATCCCGCCAGAAGCCTCCGGAACGAGCACACGACATACACCAAAGCTGTCAGATCCACAGTTTATTAGAATTCTCCACGATCGACGTGAAATCTGGGGAAGCAAATGTGGAGAGAAGTCGGCACTCGCTGACAACAAGTCCCGATGCGCCATACAAAACTGTATCGGCACTCGTGTTTATACTCGCCCTTTCGCCAAGTACAGTCCACCGATGCCCCGACTTGGCTGGACTAACGCGAACTTGGCAACGTACGTCTCATCTGAATCTGCTTACAGATAACCTCGTAATATTCCTCCACATGGCACCCGACGCTTGGCCAAGGTTGATGCAACCCTAGATCAATTTTGGTGAGAATCAGTCCCTAACATGCCGGGGTGGCAGTGGTTTTGTGCCTACAGCTTGATCCTTGGCGAAAATAAGGAGTGTAATTAGTTTGTTGTGTTGGATATAAAAGGAAAGGGAAGAATTGCTGGAAAGGCATTAACTGTTCTGCAGTCTTAATCATAAACAACATGTCTCAATCGTTTCTTTCACAGTTTTGGAAGCAACTTCAACCATCAAAACATAACAAAAGACTGTCGACTCAAGCTGCGCCGAGTACGACAATTCTTTTGCACAATGGCTTGGTCATTCAACATGATGAGCATGATTCTATTCAAGTCGTTGAGAATACCGATATCTTGATAGTAGACGGTATTATCAAGGAAGTCGGCAAATCCATCAAACCTCCACCTCATACTGAAGCTGTCGACTGCTCCAACAAGATAATTAGCCCGGGGTTCATCAATGCACATCATCACCTTTGGCAGACCCAACTCAAGGGTTATGGTACAGACAACTGTTGGTTGGACTACTTCTCGGATGGTCAGTGCATATTTAGCCGTTAAACAGGGTAGCTGACTTTTTAGACCTTCTGCAGTCTTTCAATTATACCCCTCAAGATATATACTGGGGCCAATTGGCAGGTTGTCTTGAAGCCATCGACGCCGGAACAACATACGTCCTCGACCACTGCCACGGATGCAAATCTCCCGAACACGGTACGTCTATAACACTAGCAGCACTCAACCATGGCTAACACAGAGCAGCCGAGTCAGCTATATCTGCATTTTCAGACTCTGGTATCAGAGGAGTATTCGCTTACGGAGAAACGTTTCTGAATCTCCAGAAATGGGACGACAAATCATGTGTCCCGAATCCAATGTCTGTATCCGAGACATTCATCAAGCACGTCGAAGATTTAGCCCAAAGAGGTCCTTTTGGGAACGGCTGTGTCGATGTTGGTGTTTCATTTGATGGATATCATATGCCACAACAAGAAGTGGAACAGTTATTCCATCGAGCGGTCAAAGCTGGTGTCAGGCTTATTACATCACACAGCGGCAATTTCGGTAAGCCAATAATGACCAATTGTGTAGCCAATGGCTGACAAAATAGGATCCTCTGTACCAAAAGCTCTTGAGAAGTACTCTCTGTTTCCTGGCCCAGAAGACGACTACACTATTCTCATCTCTCACGGTAACTACATGGACGACGAAGACTTCGATATCCTTAAGAAACACCACGTCCCGCTAGCATGCACACCAGCCACAGAAGCTCAAGGATCAATGGGCTGGCACCTCTTATTTGAACCTGGACTAGTCACCGCCTTGGGCGCAGATTGCCATTGCCTCACATCGTCATCGCTCATGCAAGCAGCTCGCACTGCGCTTCTTTTCTCACGTCTGCAAAAGACACTCGAGTACAAAGAAAAACACCAAAAAGTGGATAAATTTGATCAGACTAGCCATGATGCCTTTAACAAGGCGACCATTGAAGCTGCGAGGGCTGTTGGCATGGGAAACGAGATAGGGTCTATCGCCGTTGGTAAAAAGGCGGATATTGTGATATTCTCCCGAGATCAATCGCTAGCTTTTGGCGCATCGGCGAGGGAGGAACCAATCGCTGCGATCGTCACGTACAGTGAGGCCCGCGATATCGACGCTGTTTTGGTAAACGGTTGTTTCAGGAAGCGTGACGGCAAGATGGTTCCCGTTGTGAAGGATGGAAAAGACATTGGACTTGATCGAGTCTTGACAGAGCTTGATCAGAGTCAGAGGGATATCAGGAAGAAGCGAGAGTCATGCAACACCGCCATATCGAAGAGCTTAGTTTGTAGTATCGCTAATCCTGGTCAGGCATAGGGCTATATTTGTTCTATCCTCAGTACACAGCTCTCTTATGAGTATCTTTCATTTTCTAGCTTTGAAATGATGTGGTGGTGCTTTGTCGTGACCAAAAGCGCTACAGTGATGAGATGCGTAATAATGGGTTCAATAAAGCGAGTGTACTAAGCTAGCTAGTCTGTCCCCAAGTATATGTCATACTAAAAGAGCGTAGATACAATTATCTTTCTTCCACTCATCCGTATGTGTAAGTGAGCGTTAAGACCAAGATGTAACCAATCTGTGGAACGATCTAAAGACACCACTGCTCACAAGTCTGCCCCTCACCGATACATCGAGACTTGCAGTTATTGCCACACCAGGGGCAACTAGCATGCTCAGAAGCATAGCAGCTTCCATCACCAATGGTGCAGCGACCACCGAGATGAACACACTCTCTGCACTGAATGCCAGCCTCGGCACGGGGCTTTGAACATCAATATTACATGTACTTTGGGGAAAGGTAAGGGGGGCCTACAACTTCACGGACTTCGAGAACGCCGTCGCGCTCAGAGATGTCAACTGCCATTCCGTTAGGGGTGGGGTTGGCAAAGACACCGGAGATGGTGAGGGCCAGAGCGGCGGTGTTGAAAAATGCAGCCTTCATTTTGAGTGTAGTGTCTGATGTATGGTGTATTGAAGAATGAGAAGCTTGTGGTGAGCTATGGTGAAGTCGAGACTACTCGGAGCTTTTATAGCTGAAGAGGAGAATAGTTTTCACCGTGATATAAGCTATTGCACTTGAAACCACATGGTGGCATGCCGTTTCTGACAAGTAAAGGGCTCAGATTAGGTATGTTTTTCACCTCTGACCCTCATATCATCATCGGAGACATTCCTGAGTGTGACAATAACGAAGGATTCACCCGAAAACGTCATTGTTAAGCATCTGGTGTCCAAGGCTAGGGGCCAATTCGTGTTGGTAAGCCCCATTACGTCTTGAGTAGGTACATCCAAGTCAAGGCACCGATGGTCCGTGGAAGTACAGCATCATACGACTCGCTGTTTTGTTTCTATAAGTAGACAATAGGTTCTCTCTGCTGGAATAAGCTCACAGCTACAAGTCTCAACTCCAAATAACTATACTGCCAGATAAGTCTCTCATTTATATTGAAATATAAGAATAAGAAGCCTTTGCTAAGCGTTGTTGCCAAAGCTCGAACAACCTCCATGTTATATAGTTCCAAACGTCTCTCCTTAACATATACTGGCACATAGTCTGTTCTTGATGCAGATGGTCCGTCTTGGACTCTGCCAACTTCACAAATAAATCAACACACCTGCATGTCAGCTAAGTAAACCTTGTATTTGTACGTATATCCATTATGATGATCCTCCATAGGACTAATTCTTCGATTCCTTCAAGCCTGGACAATTTGTAATATCCTATAGGAAAGGAGATTGCGAGCCTCCAAAGTTCCTCATGTATTCTATGACAAGATGTGGGCTTCCTAGCTACCATCCATAGGATTATTCACTGTAAGCTTTGAGCTATAAACTCCTGCGATAATAGTGCTTTTCCAAAGCATGTATCGTTACAATTACCCTCCATCAGATTCTAATCAGATACCTTACACTTAGCAAGTAAGCTATAATCTTTTATATTTCAGAGAAGTCTCACACTCTGAAGTTTGGCCTCCAAGACTTCATCACAAATTGCAAAGACTTTATTCTAAATAGATCAGCGCTCGGCAACCCCCTCTTCCGCCATCCCTACAAAGAGTTACATTCGTATGGACCGCGGGTAAGCTGAACAGCGACAGGGCTGATATCCCTGCTAATACACATACGTACAACCGGCTCAGTCCAGGATTATGCATAGCAAAAGGTCCTGCACCGGTGCAGTCGGCGATTGGCCGTCTCGTAAAGTTCCTGTGTCAGCCAACCTTGGAGTCCTTTGCCCTGCGCTTCCAGACCGGCACCTGGGCCTCACTTAACTGTCTGACTGTATTCTTGGGAGCAAGTAAATATCAGAACTTAATATAAGATGTCAAAACAAGCTTAGTAAAAGATGTCGTAAACTTGGGAAAGATAATTTAAATTAGTCTATGTCTTTTATTACTTACGATCAAGGTCCTGAGTTTTCTTTCCACCCTTCGATCCTTCAAAGACGTGCACTGGTAGCTTTTACTTTTGTTCTAGGTGATACTGTTACATTGATGCTTACTGGTAGAAAATGCCCCGATTCGTCGGGTGGTTAGGATCGGCAGTTGTTTAGCTCCCGCTGGCCAAGAAGGAATACATATGCCCGGTCGATCATCTATTATGATACAACCTTGTATTTGCCCACATTCTTACTGCAGGATTCGTGAATGGAAACCTTGTTGTGATCAGACCACGTCCAAAGGGAGCGACGGAGCGCGAGACCCCGGCAAAGGATACCAGAATAATTATCAAGAACTGGCAGATCCTCTGCATCAAGAACAGACTATGCGCCAGCATATGTCAAGGGAAACGTTTCGACCTATATGTTGTAGAACGATTTGTCGCGAAAGTCCAAGGCTTTTTGTCTCCCCCAGCATGCGTGGTCCAACAACCCATTAGTCAAAGAAATACCGTGGCTATGCAGTTGGTTGATCATCACAAAGGATGCACAAAAGTCCCCTCATGATACTGCCTTGTTTCACATGCCACCAACCAATCAAAACTCCCTCAAGACAACAATGTCCTTCTCGTATCACAGTAATCAGATGTGTTGGCTGCAGGATATCACATGTAATCATGGATGCCGGCTTCCATGTGCGACCAACAGTCCTAAGTCAGATTAGGTCACAGCAAAGGGGCATGTCAGATCCAATTTGCTCCGGTCACACTTCGTCCTCGACAATTCAAGTCTGGTCAACATGGTGCCGAAGGCTTTGTCTAGAGGTATTCTGGTCATTGGCATTTGTTCCTTGCTCTGGTGGGCTGTCGGACCTCTTCGTGGCTCCCATGCAGTATTTACCGAGTCGCTACAGTCAATAGACCTTCTGAACCCGAGTTCCATTCATGGCCAGACGGCTTCAGATCTCTATGCATCCAGAGCAGCGCATGATCTCTGTTACGTGCATGGCTACTCAGCTTTTGTTCCCAAGAGTTCCTCACGCGAACGGAAGATCTACGATATGCTCATGATAAACGACGAGCTGGATTTTCTCGAAATAAGCCTTGATGCATTATACGACTACGTCGACTACTTCATCATCGTCGAGTCAGCCAAAACATTCCAGGCCAATTCGAAGCCCCTTATCCTCAAAGAGAACTGGGATAGATTCAGTCGCTATCACGACAAGATTATCTATCACGAACTAACTTTCCCATCAACCTTCAACCCGCATCGTACCTGGGACTACGAAGACCTACAACGAGACGCCCCCTTCGACCAAGTCATGCTGCATCTCGACGGGCCAAGAACACCCGACAAAAGAGACGTTCTCATCGTAGCCGACGTCGATGAAATACCCCGTCCACAAACCCTCCTCATCCTCCGATACTGCAACTTCCCCCGCCGCCTCACACTCTCCTCCAAATTCTACTACTACTCATTCCAATTCCTACACGCCGGTCCGGAGTGGCAACACCCCCAAGCAACCTACTACCAAAGACACCGAACCCTCAAGCCCACCAATCTTCGCAATGGAGATGGAGGCTTCCGTCCGTTTCGCTTCCTCGAGAGGGACGTGCTGAGTAATGCAGGATGGCATTGCAGCAGCTGTTTTCCGACAATAGATCAATTTCTCAACAAGATGGCGAGCTTTTCTCATCGATGGATGAATCTTGAAGAATATAGAGATAAAGATAAGATCGCTGCTGCAGTCAGAGAAGGGAAAGACCTCTGGGGCAGGGAACAGGATCAGTTTGTGAGGATTGAGCATTACAAAGACATGCCGCCACTGGTTCTTAGGCAGCCAAAGCGCTTCGGCTACATGATTAGTCGGGATGGGCTGTCAGCAGGCTTCGTAGACTACAGCGGAAATTAAAAAGATAATAGTCTATTCGACAAACAATGGTTGTTTGCCATACCCTTGTTGAAAGAAATACGTCTACCGACTGTGACTGCAAAGGGTATCGCACTCTGCACATCAGGTAAGTGTCTCAAGAGCCTTGGAGGCTTCAACACCTGCTTCCATACTCGACACAGCTTCATCCTCTCATTCGCCCCGAGCCTGAATGTTTTAAGATGCCCCGCCCAGCGCCCCCACCGTGATTTCCTTAATAATCGTCGGATAATCAGGAAGTTTACATCCCGAGAATCGAATAAAGAAGGCTTCAGCAATTGATCGAGGGTTCCTCTAAACCCTCACCATTTCCCAATATCCGACCTCCATCCGCCAAGGGGGGTATTCTGTCGCCGCTAAGCCCCATCTTTCACGAAGTCCCTTGTGCCAAGCCTCGATCAAATCCTCTTTGAACAGAGCCTCAGCGAAATCGATGATATATGGCTCGTCGTTGCCATTCTCTCTCCTGAACATAGCATTGTTATTGTAGTTGCTGAGAACAACGCCCAAGCTGTTTATCTCATGGATCGCATCGACGGCTCGTTGAGCCAGGCCAGTCCAGTTGACGGGCAGCTCGAGGTCACTGAGTTTTCGGCAATCATAGTATTGCAGAAGAATGCCAGGAACACATAGGAACTCTTCCTCTTCCGGGGCTGCCTTCCATCCGTTGTCGATAAAGGATAGTGGAATTCGTACATTTGCGTAAAGACGTGGTATATTTGTGCCCTGCATTCTTTGGAGCTGCGCGTATGCCCTTGACTCGGTCTTGCGGCGCCGGTCAAACTCGTACCAGACACCCGCTTCGAATCTTTCCTGGACAAAGTTCGGGGAACCGATATTCTCCCGATCGTGAGAGATGTAACCAATCGCGTCTTGAGGGTCAAAAGCCTTCCAGGTTTTCTCCAATGTTGGAATGAGGTCGCGCAATCTCCTATCACGCACCCATGACCGATATTGCCTCTGTGCTAGCAACGAAGGGGCTGCGAACTTGCGAAGACGCCCAGGGTGAGTCCGGTCGTAAAGCTTCAGCACTGCTCTTTCAGTGATTCCCCGATTGTTGAATTGGACAAGCTTCACAGGCGATGTGGTGTCGGGAAAGGTATGCAGAACCTCGACCCACAGGGTATCGCGTGCGGATGGAATCTTGCCGTCAAACCAATGGTCAATATACAGTTTGATATGACGCTCGTTAACATATTCTGGGACGAAATTTGATCTTCATGCAGAGAGTCTGTCAGCAGAAAGCTCTCGAGTGGTTCGATAACTTACATAGGCTGATCCATGATGGAAATATTGGAATGTGTGTGATGGTGATGATGATGAAGAAGAGTGAAGTTTACGAAACCATTACAGCTGAAGTAAGAAGGGGAGAGGTCAGTCTGCTGCTTCGGTGAGAAGGAGCAATCTTCATTATTAGAAGCCACGACCCTGGCCAGAGGAGGAAATAAAACTTGGCATCTTGATCCTAAATAATAAAAGTATGAGATAAGTTAATATGCATTTAGGATAAGTTCAGGATACCCTTTACTTAAGTTTAATTCGACATGTTGTGTCAAGATCTGATATTTTCTTGCTCCCTGAGGCCTTGCTCTTGGTGCAGCCAGAACCTTTCCTTTTTGCAGAGCTGGAAAGATCCCAGCCGATTAAAGGGAAGGCAATACTTGATGTGGATTTATGGCTACAGTCGAGAGAAAGAACCGCTAATGTTGATTGAGGTCGCATCAAGACTAAGAAGTAGAGGCCATGACTGAAACAACAACGGAAGGACACTCCAAAGTATGATCGTCATCTACCGAGATAGTTCAACTTCTGCGACAAGACTTCATGCAAAACGATCTAGTCGGAAATTCTCCAGTATGGGATCCGTCTCCCCAGTGAGTATCTGCCTACTCAACAGCTTCCCCACAAGAGCCCCATTCGTAACCCCAGAGTGCATCACAGCAACACTAAGTCCATCTACTCCCGTCTCTCCAAGAATCGGTAGTCCATCTTCAGGTAACACTCTATGGCCAATAGTGTAGTGACTGAACTCAAGCTCATCTCCACCGACAACTGACTTTTGAAGCTTGGTGAAGAGTTCACGTGCTGTCTTTTCTGGATCGTCACCCAAATCTCCACCCGCGTAGCTTGAACCAAAAAGTAGAGCCCCATCGAGGGTTTGACGGATGTGTAGTTCGGGAGCGTTTATTACGCCATTGATAAGCTTTTTAGAGGTGGGTTTTGTGTTGACGAGAAGACCGGCTGTGCTTTTGAGTGGAAGGGTGATGCTTTGTGATGCGAGGAGGGAGATGCTTCCTAGGCCTGCGGCTACGACAACGTGGTCTGCTGGAATGGTTTCGCCGGATGAGAGAGTAACACCGCTGATATTGCCGTCCGTCTTGGTGAATCCTGTGACTTTGGTCTCGAGGACTTTGGCGCCGTTGTCTTTTGCGAGGCTAATCAGTAAATCAGCCGCCTTTTCAGCTTCCAGCGCTCCCTCCTGATCATAACCAAGACCCCATCCCGGAAGCTTCGTCTCTTCAATATGAGGTTCTCTCTTCGATATCTCGGTCTTATCAACGCGAATAACATCATACCCCCAGGCAGTAAGGTTCTTTTGCTCCTCTTCAAGCTCTTCCGGTGATTTATCCCAGCTCGTAGTACCTCCCCAGTGAATAGGTAAGTTCTCGACAGCTTTCTCAATCTCCCTCCAGTGCTCAAGAGACCGGAGTCGAAAGTCGTAGTAGAACTTCTTATCCGACGAAGCAGCGTTAAGCCAAGCGAATGAGTTGGGGGTAGCTACTCCTCCGATATCTTCCGCGATGATGGTCACGTTTGTCTCGGAAGAGAGATGCCAAGCGATGGAAGCGCCAACGATACCGCCACCGATCACGACGACATTAGAGTTTGCGACGCTCATATTGGACGCTTGGGCCTTTCTATCCCCATTTTGAGACTCATAGCGACTGTCGGACATGTTGGATTTATATGTCTCGATATCTCAAGGTCGTATCAACCCCGCCTTTGCCGGACGTTCTTCTTGAGCCCGAAGTTCAGATAATGTGCTTCGGCTGGACGATGATAATGTTGCATAAATTATGGAAACAACTCGGTTATGGAAAGCAACCTTCTTGAAAAGGAAGTGATCGTTATTGAGTCGTCAAAATCTCTGATGACGTGCGATAGATCTCAGGGTCCATCCGAGCTATTCTGATTGGTTCATCAAGTCCTCCATGTTAGGTAGCCCGACGATACACTTTGAGCAAGCCTCACTATCGTCCACCAATTATTAGAGGCAAACAAACGCCGTATCTTGGAATCTCCTTTTTTCCAAGACATTGATATCATCTCACATGTCTCGTGGCTTGTTTGAGGCCTTTAAACCAAGGAAAACCGCGTAATCTTGCTGCATGTCTTGATTGGGGTTACACAGTCGTCGTAAATTTACCAATCATGTGTTTTTCTTTTTCAGCTGCGATGACCAACACAGGCATCTCATATGCCCGATAGCAAAAGGAAAATGGTATTGAGATGATGTTTTGTTATATAATCCCGACCAGTCCTGTTGGTTTGTTTGTTGTTGTTTAGATCTTGAGCAGATCAGATGGCTTCACCATTCTTTGAAAGAGGCCTCACATGGCTTCCGTACTTTATTGCTGCTCTATTTACTTGGTTTATACTCTCTTCTGTTATCTCTTGGTATCGTCTTCGACATATCCCCGGCCCTTTCGCCGGCAAATTCTCATATCTATGGGTAGCTTACATCACCATCACCGGTACACAGCATGATCACTTAGTCAACCTCAATCGACGCTACGGACCCATTGTCAGAGTTGGTCCCAACGAGGTCCTGGTCGATGACCCAGACTTGATTCGTAAAGTCTCAAGCACTAAGAATACGTATACCAAAGGGAACTGGTATCTCGGCGGCAAATTCAATCCTTATCACGACCCCATGTTCCAGATAACAGACCCAGTCCAACACGATCGCCTCAAGTCGAAGCTGTCTCCAGCATACAGTGGCCGCGACGCTCCCAACCTCGAAGCCGTAGTCAACAGACAGGTCAGCAACTTGGTTCAGCTAATCAAGGGGAGATACATCTCTACCCAGGGAGATTATCGTCCGATGGAGGGAACCAGAGTATCACGCCTTTTCGCACTCGATGTCATATCGAATCTGTCGCTGGGTCGAGAATTCGGGTATCTCAAAGCTGACTCTGATTTCCACGGGATTGTCAAGGCGCTCAATGAACATCTGTTGGTGATGACGCTTGCGACAGATATTCCGTGGCTTAGAAACTTAATCTTTTCGCCTATGTTTCTGAAGCTGTTTGGACCGACTGAGAATGATACCAAGGGGATTGGCCCACTGATGAAAGTCGCAAATACCATTGTTCGTGATCGATACGCACCTGAAGCCGATGATCAGCGTGATATGCTGGTGAGTCATTACTTAGGTGTGCGGAAATCATATACTAACTTGGCAACAGGGCTCGTTCAAGAGACACGGTTTACGACTGGAGGAGTGTCAGGCCGAATCTCTGTTCATGTTTGCAGCAGGATCAGAAACCACGGCCACCGTGATACGAGTTATTCTTCTCTACGTCATAGCCTCGCCTCACATATATCAGCGCCTTAGACAAGAGATCACGGAAGCGATATCTGAAGGTCGAGCTTCGAGCCCGATCACAGATGTCGAGTCTCGGCAATTGCCTTACCTCCAGGTTGGTTCACCCTTGGCCCTGACTTTATTTGCGCGGGCATGCTAATACTGTTCAAAGGGAGTAATCTACGAGGGCATCCGAATCCGTCCAGCTACAACAGGCATGTTCTTCAAAGACGTGCCAGCCGGCGGAGAAACGATGCATGGAAAGTATATCCCGCCTGGCACATCGATCGGCGTCAATGCATCTTCCTTGTTACGCTCCGAAGCACTCTTCGGCCCTGATCCTCAAGTCTTCCGACCCGAGAGATACCTTGAAGTCGATAAAGAGACGAGCACTCAGATGAAGCGGGATGTCGAGATCGTGTTTGGGTATGGGCGGTGGATGTGCGCTGGAAAGCCTATAGCGTTTATGGAGCTGAACAAAGTTATCTTTGAGGTATGTGCCCGAATTTCCGCTGTTGTTAGAGTTTGCTGACACGTTGCTAGCTTCTTCGGGTTTTTGATTTCCAGTTGGTTGAGCCTGAAGTGGCGATGAAGTCGGAGAGCTACATGGTATTCCACGATGAAAGGCTGGTGCTGAGGGTCACGGAGAGAGACCAGTAATGTAATGTAATGTAATTCTATTTGCTATGCTGCTCAGAACTAGTCTAAACGCATCTCGCATCCAATGACCACAAGCCCCCAGAGACCAGTAATAGGGGCGAGTTTTGGTCCTACAAACTACATATTTTGGCTATTTGACCCTCCCTGCAGCTTCTGCCTGAGTCCGTTCACCCGGATCTGATAATTATAAACCTCCACCAATTCTGCCTTCTCCTGTATGTCTCTCTCATCACAGTCGCCGTCGAATGTGTCAATCAATGACGTAGGCTCGTGGATCTCCGCCGCCTTTTCCTAATACGCGAGTTCCAGACGGGTGCTGACGCCTTCTCCTTCTGTGGCCAGCAAGTCACTTGTTGGAAGTCCCGTAAACCCAATCTCGTACAAGTCGTCACGGAATACAGCCTTGGCGAAACCGACGATAAAGGGTTGTTGACTGTCGACGGGGATTTCGTTATTGTCGTTGTATTTGTTCTTGTTCTTCATTATGATGTTATTGGTGCTTTTTTCGACAAGAACGCCCAGTTCAATGATATCATTGATCGAATGGACGGCGTTTTGTAGCGCTGTCGTTAGAGTGTCTCGGCCAAAGCTGGGTTTAGGCCACTCTCTGAGCTCGGGGCCAGGAATGTATTCTAAAAGGAGGCCATGAACACAATAGAATTCGTCCCAGTCTTCGTCGCCGTCTACTTGAGGACGGTTGTAAATGGTAGGATATGGAATTTGGACATGTGCGAGGAGGCGCGGTATCTTGACGCCTTGCAAGGCTTTGAGCTTTTTGTATGCCTTTAACTCGGTCTTGAAGCGCTTGTCATTTTCGTACCAGGTAGCGGCTTCAAATCTTGCCACGCGATCAGCCTCGGAACCGGCATATTTTTGAGGGTCAAGAAAGTCGCTTGCACGGGTGGTGGGCGCATTTTTGTAGATCTGCTCCAAGGCGTCGCGAAATTCGAGCATTTTCCCTTCACGCACGAATGACAGATAGGCATTATCTGCTTCAAGCGTAGCGGCTGTGGTCCTGCCATTGACTTGGCGAATGCTTCTAGCGTAACGCCGGTCGTAAAGCTTCAGAACTCCTTGTTTTTTTAGACGTCTTACACCTTTTTTGACGATGACGCGCATCACATGCGATTCGGTGCTAGGCAAGTCCTGTTGTGGAGAAATTACGATGGATTTCCTTGCGGATTTGAATGTATCGTTGAAAGCTTCCACCAAATGTACTTTTGGTTTTCCGTGTGCCACATATGGAAAGGGGTTTATTCTTCAGTGTGTCAGCGGGAAATTACAGTGGTTCGATAACTTACATAGACGGATCCATGATTGAAATTATGATGTTGATGTTACACGGCGATATGAGTGGCTTTTGAGAACTGAGAGACCGATGTTGATGTTGATGTTGATTGCGATGATGTTGATGGCGATGATGATGATGAAGAAGAGTGGAGGTGAAAACCAAAAGACTCAAGAAGGCGAGCTACCTTAGCATGGGTGGTCGTGCTGGAGAAGGAGCAATCCTATCAGACACTCCACTAAAGAAAGGGCCTGTCTCTTTTGCAAGGCTAGAATCTCGGCCGATCACACCTCGAAGGAAGGCACTACCTCGTATGCGTTGAGAAAGTCCCCGAGCTGAGATAAACGCTTAAGACCTTGATCCTCAGGGATGAAGTGATTTAGGGAAATGAATAAAAGATTAGATGACTCCAAGTGATTTTATTTCGATGCATCTCTTGAAATTCAGACTAAAATCTCTTGCTCCTTCATGCTTTGATAGCTATTAGAGACTGTGCAGTTCTCATAACGGAGGAGTAGCTAATCGTCCTACAGCCCACAAAGGAATCCCAAAGGCCACTTTTCCTCCACAATGTCCTTACTGCAGAGAAGGAGCCACTCAAGTCTCAGACTCCTTCTTAGAAACCTTTTGCAGCATTGCATGAATCGCCGGAGGATTCGCCCCGATAACCTCATGCTGCTTGACCCCGTCCTCGAAAACCATCAACGTCGGGGTTGATCTGATGCCCTGTTCTTCAGAGACCTCGGATACATTGTCTATATCGACCGAGCAAAAGAACACGTGTTCATTCTCGGCATTTTTTGATAGTCTTTTGCAGCATGTGAATAAGAGTATTGTCGAAAGAAGGGATGGCTTACCTGTCGATTATGGGTTTAATGACACGGCAGGGGCCGACCCAGGTAGCCCAAAACTCAACAAATACCAGCGGGTGCTGTTCGAGAGCGTCTTTGAACTCTTGCTCGCTGGGGTTGTGTTGATGGAGGGGTTCTTTGGGGAGGAGTGTTGTACTCACGAATGAATCTCATGCACGACCATCTTGACTATCCAAATAATAAATGCAATAAGAGTCTCGATAGTAGAGCTCTTTCAATGACTTGTCCGATCAGCTTGGTGAGGTTTCAGAAAATGGATCACAGGCGGTTATATAGTCTGAAGCTGGGCGCATGTGTAACTGCTTGTCTTGTAGGGACACGTCATGGCTATACCACAGCTCCTAAAAAGTCCCGTTTGATCCACGATTGCAACACCTCGGCAGATATTGACTGACTATCCTGAGTGCTCAGTGTGGTAGTACAAGAGCCCGAGCATCATCAGAGTTCTCGGCATTTGAAACCTTCGCACATGTGGACCCGTGGTTGGAATGACTTCACCAAGACTGAAATGAATACGGAAATAACATTTCATAAAGCACAGGACCTTTGTGTTACTGAGGTATAAACTCTCCAATGTTCGCACAAGTCTAGGCATAAACATGCCCCTCTGCCCATGATCGAATTCCCAGTGGACATCTAGCTCTTGTACTCGTTGACAAGCTTCTCCAACTTGGAAGGGTCCGCTCCCACAACCTCATCAGCCTTGTCACCGTCCTTGAAGAGGATAAAGGTAGGCATCGCTCGGATGCCGTACTCTTGAGACACATCCTCAGCCTCGTCAACGTTGACCTTGATAAAGTGGATAGAGTCAGTTGTTTCTGACATCCTGTTGAATGAATAAGCTAACTGCAAAGATGCACGTTGATGGCGGGACTTACTTCTCCAAGACGGGGCTGATGAATCGGCATGGTCCGCACCATGGGGCCCAGAAGTCTGCGAGGACGACTGTGTTCTTTTCAAGGGTATCCCTGAACTGGGCGAGGCTGTACGATGTTTAGCTTGATTGCGACGATAGAGAGATGATGTCGCCTACTTCTTGACTTCGTGGACTGTCATTTTGAGATATTTTCAATAGAGTTTACTGAATATGGGATTTTCAAAGGACTGAGAACCTCGAGGGTTACAGGCATTATATACTGTGCCAATGTTCCCCTCACGTCAGGACGCGTCATAGTCTGATTGGCTCGTCGGGGGGTTGGCTAGTCGTGCATATTCCGTGTCTCCGTTGCCTTGGATTCAGAGACATTTTTCAAAGACTAGACGAATCATTTTCCTCTTCTGATTATTGTGGCGTCCGTACGTGGTCAGATTTGCTGAGCAGCATCAGCGAGTTCCCCGCAGCTGAATTGCCAGGGAGACCAATTGACGTGACGATTGCTTGAATTGTTTAGGCATTTAGTTATGACGTCTTAATTTGGAGCTATCTTGCAGCTGATCGGCTGGTGGCGGAAAGTTTATCTAACATCTTTAGCGCGGGCCCTACGGTGTCTAGGCGGAGGGTTTCGAGATGGATCAGTCAGCTATAGGGGTGACGCTCAATATCGGTCGGTGTATAAAATAATGTGCGTACCAACGTGAGTTTAGATGTATCCTTATCTGGGGTTCAGACTTTTGACTAAACCACTTGTCTGAGTTGATGTGCAGAATATATCGACTCTGTCATGCTAGGCGGATAAATCATCGCTGGGCATGCCGTGCATGACATTATCTCCGTATGCTAACAAATCACTAGCCAAGTCTCATCGGTCATGGTATCAATCTCTCGTTCGTTATCAGCTTGAGTGACCTCAGCAAGCCTCCTCGGGGGATTGCGAGATAATTGTCTGATACCTGGCCAAGATTTGTAAGGAGTTCACAACTATTGGCAAATACCTATTTGACTACTAGATAACTACTAATCAAATCCGGGGCATATGCCGGTGTGTTTACTGATCAATCCTACATGCTAAAGGTTTGGCATGTCACCATTATTTCAACTCACTAGATCTATGCACACAAGATATCAAGGCTACATCAGAATACTCTACACTATGATGCCCAGCTTTATAAAAGCATATACAGTTTCATATCTGTGGTTATAAATCTTAAGTATAAGAGCAGAACCCGCTTACAGTTGGCCAAGCTTAAACCAAATATTGGAACTCTATATAACGACTCAAGCCTCCCTCTCTCACACGACCCCTAAGGAAACTTGTTCCAGCAAGAAGAATCAGCACCAGTCGCACCAGCACCCTGGCATCGGCGCCTCCAGTCACAGTTATCAAAGCTCGAGGCCCCACCACCAAAAGTCTTGACGTTGCACTGCTTATACTGAGTATTCGCGCCGTACTCTCGCGTGTTGGGCTCCATTCCGCCCTTGTAGTGGTCGCACACGGCCTGGGTGGCGCCGTTGTTGGGAATGCCGTTGCTGTCGTAGCAGTGGCAGCTTTCGTACCTGGCGCACGCGGAAGTGAATGCTGAGAGGGTGAGGAGGCCGAGGATTGAGACTTTCATTTTGATGGAGAAGATTGCGTTCTGGTGGAGTTAGACTTTGCTTAAGGCTCTGAGGACTTGGGGTGTACCTTGGTTGACGGCTCTTAAGGCGTTGGTTTGATGATTGTGATGTTGAGAGTTGTGCGAGTGATGGCTCTTTACTTAAAAGACCTGGACACATATTTATACCCAAAACCAGAGCTCAATTATCCCTCTTCTCAGATCTCAGCTCCATAGATCATCGATCCTACAGTCTCCATTGATTCTCAACAGGCGTAACTACTCTTGACTTGCCAGGGCTCCAGAGTTCCATGGCAAGAATACGAGGTAACCTGATCCTTCAACTTCTCACAGTGATGCCAAGAAGCATCGCCAAGACTCAATTCCCTATAATCACACATCGTTTCATACGTTTGTGGTCGGTAAATCGGACTTTAGTTTCTTGGCGAATCAGGGGTCGAACTACTTCTACAACTGCCGAAAACTCTACACTCGTGTATGCAGAATGCCCCATATTACTCGCGAGTTTAATCCTAGCGGTCAAAATAAGGTTTGGCATATACTGGTATGTGACCGGTTCCGCGAATTCTCGCCTGGGGAGTTGGCCGATGATCCGAATATCCCCATCAACTAGATGTCATGACTCGCGAGACAGGTCTATACCCCTGATCAGGCCATGTGTACTCGCTTGCTGTGATTGAGGGACGCGCTCCAATCGGAATTGGCCCTCAAGGACATACCTATATCTTCTAAGTTGATAATGGCCTGGAACCCATTTATGGATTTCACGCGGGTTATGAATATTATACCAGCATAAGCAGGATAACTAATTCCGTGTGCCTTTTCACCCCATCCCCCTACATTCGCATATGCATCAGCATCTTGAGAAAGTTTAATACAAATCGGCAGTGTCTTGATAGGTCCTTTATCCTCTGGCTTGCCTTGAATGGATCGTCCATGATCCCATTTGAGTTTGCGAAAGGCACCTCCCTCAGCCACCTTACGGAAAATTAAGAACTACCTTGATCTTTATCATAATAGAAATGCTACCTACATAGTTCAAAGCTCACCGAAGCTCAGACTCATCGTTTAAAGGCTTCAGCTTCCATAAGCAACAGACCACCCCATATAGTCAGATGTTCCAGCTCTATATAAGTAGGTGATAGCATCGACCGTCTAGAGTTGAACACAGGATTGAATAGATTACGACCATCCTCCCCAGAATCCAAAGCAGACTCTCGCAGACGGTCATCCCGTCGCCAGCGCCTTTCTTGTCAAGACCCTCGACTTGATATCTTGCGTCCTGAAAGCTGGTCCAACCAGACTTATTACCCAGTATCCCATCTGTTGAGCCAGCCATCGTCTTACTGCGCCCTCACAGCCCCATTGTCTTTGAATACTTTCCGAACATTACAAGTTGTCAGATCTGTGGCATCACCACATACACCGTCTAACCGATCATCCTTCTAGCGTTAAGACATCAGCAAAATTTTCGACACCAGCCACCATAAGTCTTCTACACAAAAGCGATATTGTAAGTTCTCTATAATACTGCTAGATGAAAGCTTCTGTGGGGGCCAATGGTACCAAATCGCCTGCCCAGCTAAGCCAGCTGGGGTATTGCGGACTACCTTTTGAGGTGGATCAGAGATAGGTAGCCCTTCGTGGTCCGGCAGTTGTAATAGAAAAGCTTAGTAACCGAATTTTAAAGCATACAAAATGACCAGCTCTTTTGACTCAATGGTTACAGCTCAAATAGGATTTCATTCCCATCTATCTTGCGTAGGCCGTTCATCATCGTTACGAAGTTGACGCTCTTCAGGGCTACCTAAATAAATTTATCGCTTAGGGTCAAGGCCCTAAATTTTCTTTCTTCCCCCAGTTCCTTTATTGCCTCCCACCTTATCGTCGCTGATCTATCCCGTTCATCTCAAAACTGGTAGCAATCCTACCCTAGCCTGGCGGGTAACGGAGGCAACTCGGGAATAAGTGACCGTCCATCGGCTCCGATCACGTCTCCACTACGATCCGCTGAGCCGCAACTTTTTTACGTTATAGAGACAGGGATATTTCTGACTTGACGATTTACAGAGTGGGCTTATTAGACTTAGGAGTAACGTAATGGTATAGATCTTGATTGATCGTCGAATCAGTTCTTTTGTTAAGTTGCATGAGGATTTTGATAAACGAAAATCTTGATATCGGATCTGGTTGTAAAAGTTTGACCTCGGTATTAGACAGTGGCGAATTGGTCGGACCACGCGATTTGACTCATCGAATGACTGAAAAATCTCTGTCTTTCATGGATTGACCTCTTCTCAGGGACCATAGAGTCATAATATCTCCTACGTACTTATCCTGATCTTGAATTGTTTATGTTTTGCAGTCTTGTATACAATTTTCTCCAACTTTTCCATGTGGAGTCGCTACCTCCAAATCTCTTAGAGTGAATAGCCTCATTATCAATACAAACCCCTTCCCCATGGAGATTTACGTAAATAACCAATTCAATATCTGGAGTAGTAACCAAAACTCCCCCTCAGATCGTGGAGAGTCCTACTACGATTTAATGAAAATTTTGCATCCAGAGTCATGACCATGCCATGTGTGGGCCTAATAGCGTTGTTACTATGGGCCCTCTCATCTTTTTTATAATGGGGCCATTTAGCAAGAACTTTTTTCTTCTCTCTTCCTTACTCTCTTCTTTCTTTTAGGTAATTCCTTGAATCTAGTCATCATGGCTGTTGAAAAGGTCATATCTGATTCTCCTATCGTTGGAGAAAAAGGCGTAATGGCTGATGAAAACGCTCCTACGAAAGAAAGCTTCACTGCAACGGGTGAAGAATATGAGCAGGATGATTTCATGACGAGGACGGGGTTGAATGCGAAATCGTTTACGAGGAAGCATTATGGACTTGGGCTTGTGGAATTGGATCGCAAGATGAAGCCAAGACATCTGCAGATGGTTGCTATTGGAGGATCGATCGGTGCTGGGTTCTTTGTTGGATCTGGTTCGGCGTTGAGTAAAGGTGTAAGTGACCCCTTCACTCAATTGAATAGTGGCTAATGGTTACAGGGTCCTGCTACGTTGTTCATCGACTTCTTCCTTGTTGGAGTCATGGTTTTCAACGTTGTCTACGCAATGGGTGAACTAGCCGTCATGTATCCCATCTCCGGTGGTTTCTACACGTATGCAGCGCGTTTCATCGACCCATCTTTTGGTTTCGCCATGGCTTGGAACTACACTCTTCAATGGGCTGCTACACTTCCTCTCGAACTTACAGTCTGCGCTATTACGATTCAGTACTGGTCCCCCGGCATTTCCCCCGGAGTCTGGATCGCCGTGTTTCTCGCTGCTATCACTATCCTCAACATGTTTGGTACACTAGGATACGCCGAGGAGGAATTCTGGGCTGCGTGCTTCAAACTCACATCCATTTCTATCTTTATGATAATCGCGCTGGTGTTGGTTTGTGGTGGTGGGCCGTCGAGTGGGAGCTATGATACGTATCAGGGTTTTAAGCTGTGGCATGATCCTGGTGCTTTCAAGAATGGGTTCAAGGGATTTTGTTCTGTTTTCGTAACAGCGGCGTTTTCGTTTGCTGGTTCGGAACTCGTCGGTTTGGCAGCTGCTGAATCTCGAAATCCTACTGCTTCAGTTCCTGCGGCTATCAAGCAGGTCTTTTGGAGAATCTGCTTGTTCTATATTGTTGCGCTGTTGTTCGTTGGGCTGTTGATCAGCTGCAATGATCCGAATCTTCTCAGCTCGAGCTCTTACTCCAACAGCGCAGCTTCGCCATTCGTCCTTGTTGGAAAATATTCCGGTCTCAAGGGCCTCGATCACTACATGAACGCCGTTATCCTTTCGTCGGTTTTATCTCTCGGCATCGCCTCTGTATACGGCGGATCACGCACACTTCTTGCCCTCGCGCAGCAGGGTTTTGCGCCAAAGATCTTTACTTGGGTTGATCGAGCGGGTCGCCCTCTGCCGTCTGTTGGATTCATCAATGCCTTTGGATGCCTTGCTTTCTTGAACCTTGATGCAGCTGGTCCTGTTATCTTTGACTGGCTTTTGGCTTTGTCGGGATTAGCCATGCTTGTTTGCTGGGGATCCATCTGTCTTGCGCATATTCGATTTAGAGCGGCGTGGAAGTATAATGGACATACACTCGATGAAATCCCGTTCAAGGCTATTGGTGGCGTCTGGGGATCATGGTTAGGCTTGATCTTTGTTGTTGTCATTCTCATTGCTCAGGTAAGCCTCAAGTCTTCATCATTCAGAACATCAGCTAATGTTTCTCAGTTCTACGTGGCCATCGTCGCCCCAGTTGGCGAGTCAGGAATGGGCACTGTTGAAGATTTCTTCATGCAGTATCTTGGACTTCCTATTGTGCTTGCTTTCTGGGCTGGAGGATATCTCTGGAAGAGGACAAGTTGGATCAGCATCGAGAAGATTGACATTGATACGGGCCGACGTGAACATGATTGGGAAGCTATCAATGCTTGGAGAACAGAGCTTGCCACGTTTCCCTGGTGGAAGCGATTGAGGTATACTTTGTTCTAGTTTGAAACCTCCGACGGATATAGATATAGATTTAGAGTTTAGAGTTTATGACAATGAGAATATTTTATCATAGAGATTCCTATTTTCACCTACCTTTAAGAACTTTTAAGTATTAGAGCAATCATCGAAGGCATATGATATCCCCTTGTCTAGGTTATCGATTTTCTAGGAGCTTGTTCTCGGTTTGTCCGTTTTGTGTTCACTCTGATCCGGTCTCTTTGTTGTGCGGATGATAGTCCACCTTAACTCATCACGAGCCTCGCACGAAAGTGTCATTTGTTCATAAACACGGCAAACTGTTCACAGCACCATGTTTGTTCACGCTTCTGAATCGATGTCTCTGAAATCTAGATATATATGCCTGATCCGCCCACGGCTTTTGCACATGGTCTCTCCCACACTTGAACAGGACTGAGACGACCTGAAAGGAACTGGATCCCTCAGCAACATCGCACTTCGACAATATTCCCAAATCTCACAGAGCTTCGAATACAAGCCAACATGGACGTTGATGATCCGAACAGCCCAGGCCCAGGTCCACAGTCACAAGCTGACTTCAACTGGGACTCACTAATCGAGACATTTCCCTTCCTAACCGACCAAGCCCACCAGGCACTCAACAACCAACTAGACTTCTTCCGCAAAGTGAGCACCACGAACCTCCCTGTTCCCCAAGACGCCAACGCAAAAGAAAAACTAAAAGTAATCCTCGCTAAAGCACATGTCGTCAATAAAATCGTGGCAAGCTTGATCCGTAGCTCTGAACTTCTCATCGAGCTGAAGGAATTAGACTACGAGGAGGTCATCAATGTAAGGAGAGCGGAAGTCAGCAATATGGTTAGTGAGGCTAGCGTTAATATCCAGACGGTCATTGCTATGCAGACAGATGAGGTTGGGATAGGATTGGGACAGCAAGAGGCGGCAGAAGTCCAGGAACAACAAAGACATGCAGAACAGGAAGAAATATTTATGCAACAAAGGAACGGCGGGCTTGGCATGGGAGCTTCAGAGTCTCCTGAATCACGGATGTCGTATATTCAGCCGTCAGTTCCGCAGCAGAGTCATGCACCCCAACAAAACATTATAGCAGATCAGATCCCAGGGCTTCGCTATGCTTCTGTACCACCAGCCGTACCTCAAGGATACAATCCCAGACCTCTTGATAACCCAGGTCCAGTACCCCATCAGCCTCCAGCTCACCCCCAGGCTCCCGTCCCAGGCCCGGCGCCAGGGTATGGTCACCTCCCAACACTCAATCAAGCTCCAGCATATCCTCACCATCCGGTCCTTGGTCAGGTACCAGGACATGTCCAACACCCAGCAGTCCCCTTACAAAGACAAGACAGCGTATACTCCGAATCATGCAACACAAGCTCCGATGACTCTGAGATTCGAATGATGCTGGCTAGAGAGCTGAGGAAGCAAAAGGAAAAAGACAGAGCTGCCAAGAGAATGGCAAAGATGAAGAGAGAGCGGGAAAGGGGGGACTTTTGTAAGCGCTGCGGACGCTGTTGATAGCAACACACCTGTAACTATAGAGTATACGTGTAATCGAATGTCAATGATCATTCTGATACCATATATTTCTCAGGTTTATGCCTTGTTCTCTCTGAACAAGTAGCCTGAGACGTGGCTCTCGAGCCAGTTTGACGAAATGTTTCCAGTCCAAGTCCAAGTCAAACTCGGTAGTAATCTCACTTGTGTAGTATCTTAATCGAGGTCTACCATTCTTTAGAGTTGCTGAGTCTTGGTTTATGCTTAGCCGCTAGGATCTAGTCTACAAACCATTGAGAGGACATGAGAAAACTTAGTATCTCGCGTCGAGTTTAGTGTCTTTCAGCCATTGAACAAGTCTACTTGATCACATGGATCGGTAAGTCGAAGGCTTCTTGAAAATAACCACATAATTCTGCTACAACTACTTCCTATTAAACGACCCTCCATCACTCTCACAAATAAGTGTCTCCCATGTCGAGAATCTGCGAAAGCGCACAGGGACTGGTCGTTAGATGCCGCGGTTCTCGGTCACATGTGACTCGCCAAAGTTTAGCGAGATCATCTCCCGTCTTCTTAGTAGGCTTGATTTCTTCCTCCAGGATCTGGAACATTTTGTCCGGATTGACATTGCCCGAGTGTTTGAGCCACTCTCTCGTCATGAGCCCAACCTTGTTGAAGTCTCCAACCATCTTTGGGAACAGCTTCTTTGACAGGAGTGCTGTTATTTCCATCGCCATCATTGAATCCTAGCATCTGATATGGTATAACTCGAAGGTTCGGCCAGCTCTCTCGCCCGAAGTAACTTGTGGCCAGTTGATCTTTATCAAGAATCGCTTATGGTCCTCTGCGAGCACATTGACTTCTGTGCCGTCGGAGAAGCACAAACACTTGGCCCAGCACCTTTGTGGTCTTTCTTCGAGCCTATATGGCACTAGCTGAACCAGTTGGTCACGCTCCTTTTCGGGAACTTTTTCCATAAGGAGGAGGAGGTCTCTCCCACGTTTTTCGTGGGGGTCCTGAGGGAACCAGATGTTTTCTATCTCACGTGAAGGACTAGAAAAGCGTCGATTCAGAATATCCTGCTCTTCAGTGCTCTGCTGTGAAATTCGAGTGTGTGTCGATTTGGATATGTCGCGTACGGGCCTGGCTGTAGATTGGAATGATGGACTCGAATACCGTGGTGGAGTTGAAGGGCGTTCTGTGCCGGCCGAAGGCTCTGGCATGTCTAAACCTGGATCCCATGATTGAAGAGGTGAACTGCTGAGTTGGTGCGCAGCCGTATCTGAAGGTGTCTTGAAAGGAGTCGGAATAGACTGTTGCTCAGGCTGAAGCCGTTTGGCCGGGGGACTATTCTCAAGTTCTTCTGGTTCTCCTTTGGCACGCTTGCGTTTCTGAGAATTGTCATGTTCTGGTCTAGGACCGGCCTCCCGTAATCGCTCTAGGAGAGGGTTGGCGGTGATGGAGTCTTGGGGTTCTGAAGATCCTGAAGGTTCAGAGGGGGAAGATACGGTGCTGAAACGGTTGGGGTCGTGTGGCATATCCTCATCGCTAGACTCGCACATGGTGTTTTGATATGATACGGTATAGTCTTGATGGATTATGATGACGATGATGATTATGATGATGATGGGATGATGGGATGTATGAAGAGTACAAGTTTTGAGAGTACAAGTTGTCTCTAGGGATGCACTTTCATACCTACCTTAAGTGTGGACCTTACCTACCTTACCAAGTATACCTAGGTTATGAGGGAAGGCACTCGATAGAAGGAAGCTGCAAGTCCATAGAGTGCATGCTCAAGGAAGGTAGGTAAGTTGCCAAGTGTAAGGCAAGCGAGAAATTAGGACGTTATCTTCCATAGGTATGTGAGGAAGAGACTTGGGGAATATCAAGATATCTTAGTAAAGCTTCAAATCATTTTATTCTAGTATCCCAATCTGATATTGCAAGTTATCTTGCTTCCCAAGGTCGAAGTCTGGTGTCGCAGTCCCGTATACCTATTTATTCAACAGACCTCTCTCCTATTCTAACCGCCCAGGAATCCCCCTCTAGTCACCAACCTCTATGTGGCCCTGAACCATCGAGCAAGTCGCCATAGATATGGTGATGCACTCCTCACAACGCCAATGCCAAGTTTAATGAGAGTGTCGGTTGAGGAGTTCTATATCACATTTGAAAGTAATCAGGGAGCCATATCGTTCAAGTACTCTGGAGTCCACGGAAGTAGTTGCAAATGAACATCCGAGTCACCTCCTACATACAATCCTCAACTGACTTCATTATAAACACAAATATACAGGGGTATTAACTATCATCACATCCTCTCCGCTCCCTACTTCGAAGTCTTCGTATGCTCATCATAAAACTCCAACGTCAGCGCCGCCAAAAACCCAGGAATACATCCCTTCTCCCTAACCCAGAACCCAATCTGATCACTAATTTTCTGTGCAAAATCACTCCTCGGCCCACCGCCAACCTTCATCGTCCCGCGCTCACCATCAAACACGATGGAATTCTCGTGCTCGTCTGTCTGCGAGGGATAGAACGTGCTCTCGACGCGCATCTTGCCGTTGGGGATGAACGTCACGGTCCAGCCGAGCGTGGAGAAGATGGCTTCTTTGAACTCTTGGGATTTGGAGCCCCAGACTTCTTTTAGACGGCGCGTGCGCTTCTCGGCGGATGCGGTTTCTGCTTTGGCGGCGGTGATTTCGCGCTCCATTGCGGCGAGGACGGAGGTTGGGATCATGGGGACGGAGGAGTTGGTGTTCTTGGATTGGAGGGTTGCGAGGAGGTCTTCATTCTCCTTCTTTAGTGCTTCGAGGGTGGAGCGCTTGATGGCTTCGAAATCCGACGTGGGATTTGACTTGAGTGATAGAACGCGTGTTTGTGTTTGCTGCTTAGCAGCTTTTAGTTGTTCCTTGCTGGTGGACAGATCCTTCTCCAACAGGGCAATCTTGTTTTGTGACTTTGTCAGTTGCTCCTCGAGCATACGCTTCTTTCGCGTGAGTTGACCGAGTTGCTCTTGAGAACTGTCATCCTCCGCTCTTGAGCGTTTGCTTCCTGTCGCTGGTTGGGGTGTGCTTGGTGCTGAGGGTTCGATTGACGATAGCTCTGCATGTAGGTTCTGGACTTCCATCTTATACTTGTCGACAAGATCCTCCAGCTCTTGCACGCGTTGTACACGGGCTTGGTCGAATTGTTCTGGTTGAAGTGTCTCATCCTCGGTATCGAACGTCTTGAGCTGTGCGCGGAGGTACTCAACCTCCTTGACGGCCAGGGCACGTTGGCGCTCCAGTCGCATTCGGGCCTTGTCGGCGTTGCTGGCATTTGCCACAGTTTTTGCATTCTCAACCTCATTCTTCAGTTGAGCCTGCTCGTCACGCAGCGATTGGATCGTGTTCTGAGCAGCAGTGATCTCAGCCTGTAGAGCGCCAACCTTTTCCACATACGAGGCATTCGTCAACCGCTCCTCAACGAGGGCTCTCGCCACAGCCTCTGGAGAGTCAAACTCAGACTCGTCTGTCTCGGCAGCGTTTTGTAGATACGCCGACCAGGCCAAGCGCTCATCCTCTAACCGCTGTCGTTGTATACGCGCCTCGGTAAGCTCTGCTTCAACCAATTCGGCCGCCTCAAGTTTTCGCTGTAGTGTTCGCTTTTCTTCTTCCACAACTTCGACTGCCTTACTCAATGCTCGTAGGTGCTTGAGTTCGGAGAGCTGATCACGATTCGTCGCCTCGAGGTTTCGGATATGCTGAACTTGCTCCGTAAGTTCCTGTCGGATAATCTCCATCGTCTCTGCATCTCCGCTTTGCGCTTTGAGTCGTAGGACATCGGCCTCGAGATTCGCGATAACTCCATCCTTCTCTGCCAATTGAGCTTGTGTCTGCTGCAGCACATTCTCACGCTGCTCGCTCTCCTGCTCAAATTCTTGGATGGTCTTTTGTGCCGCGGCGATCTGCATCTCCAGGTCTGTAGCTTTTCGATCGGCGATTCGGGCCGCATCGTCCTTCGCTGTGGATAGATCCTCAAGCTGTTCCTGCAGCAAGCGAGCCTCGTCCTCTGCTTCACGAACCTTACGCTCTAATTGCTTCTTATCACCATCAATCGAATCTTTGACTTCTTGCAGCTCCCTTAGAAGAGCTTCTGTTTGCGCTGCCGCCTTTTCGCGCTCGGCCTCAGCGGCTTGTCGGTGCTGCGCTTCATCTTGCTCGCGCCGTCGAGCCTGCTCCAATTTGCTACTTTGTTCCGATGTCGCAATCTCCTTCTCCTGCTCGGCAGTCTGAATTCGATATTGTAGAGTGCCAATTTCAGCTTTCAATGACTCGATCTCTCGCCTGTACTTCTCGTACTCGTCCGCGTCGGGGGGCGCCATGTTCTCCTTATGACTTTCGCGCGAACCGGGGCGGACAGACTCAGCGACGTGGCTTTGTCGAGATTGAGGCCGAGGAATATTTGAATCACCCGAATCACGCCCTGTTAGTAGATCGTATGTCGGTCGTGTGCTCGAGCGGAAAGAGGAAATCTGTAACCAAGGTTCGCGGTCAGAAACATTTATTCGAGCTCGGGAATGTTTGTTTTGTTTTGTGTTGACTTACCCTGGACTGTCGTAGCGAGGTCTGAGGTCTGTCCATAGCAGACGTGCTGGCTCGGAATCTGGCATTGACAGAGGCTCGCCTGCTCCCACGCCCATCCTTTTCGTTGGGCGTAAATGAGCGCATTTTTGAGTCTCGTGGGTCGCGTTACTTGTATGAATGAAAGATCGCGGTCTGAAGATGGTTTGTTTGCGATCACCACGGTAGCTTGCGTCGTCACGTGACCCGACTGGTCCTTGCGTTCAAAGAGTGGACTTCAAGATGATGCCAAAGAGAATTGCGGCATAGGATATGTTTCGTTGCAGAAGATTTGTGAGAAGCTTTGGAAGCGAGATGAATTGATCATTCGTATAGTGTGATGAGTTGCTCTCGCTGAGATTGTTCGGGTCCAGAGATTTGCCCAGGATATGTTGAGCTGATGTGTAGGGTATGCTGCTACAAGCTTGGCGTGAAGCTCCATGAAGCTTCTTGAGCTCTGGAGGCGTATAACGGCGGGCGAATTTAGCATTGAGAACGCTAGGGTGGCTTAGTCTCTGTTCTTCAATTAAAGTTCGTGGACCAACTGTTATTGTTGTAACAATCAGGGTTCGTCAATAATGATCCTATTGTCATAACGTCGTTCCATTTGTAAATTGATAGCATTTCACTGTCACAATACGGAGTAGCTCTTTGAGTTTCACACAAACCAACGGTCCAATCCATGTCAATTCCATACCAAACACATCCCTAAACTCTCCAATCACTCCCCCAATGACGCATCCTTGCAAACCATCCTCTCTCCAAGCCTGCCAAGTCGATATCATCCCAGTGACGTCTTCCGTACCTGAGAAAGATGGACCCCTGTCCCCCGTCCCCAGGGCCTCTCCTAATTGGCCATCCCACATCCCTCATGACCCACTCCTCTTTCTTTTCTCTTGTGTCAAGCTTCAGGACCCGACGATCACCGAAGTCGAAGTTTGCGATCCATCCGCTTACAAAAACTGAGCTCCACTGACGTCGATTCTCGAATGACGACGGTTTTATTCGTTACTTTTTGATTGCACTTGTTTATAGGGTTTCTTGTTCTTGGGTGATTGGGACCGAAGCTTCCGCGAGCTAACGACCTCGGTATCAAGAGCTTCAGCTGTACTCTGTAACATCATCTCTTACAACTTGTTAAGCTTTCAGCCTTCAAGTCAACTTCTTACATCACTTTCTGGTAACTCACATCTTCAACAATGGCCTCAATTGGCCTCCGGGTAAGCTCTATATCCCCCTACCTCTCTACTGTCCTCTAACATCTCTAGTCCTCCGTGACCACCCGCGCCATATCCCTTCGATCCTCCCATCTACGACAAATCCCTCCAACACAATACCCACGATACTACTCCAACTCACCAAAACCCCCCTCCTCAAGTTCAAGTTCGAGTTCAAGCTCAAGTTCAAGCTCAAGCTCCAGCTCCAGCTCCGACCAATCCATCGCAAGCAGCGCATCCTCAGCACCCAGCAGCAAGCTCAATGTCTTCAGCAGCGAATGGGAAGACCTCGACACATCCATCAAGTCCTTCGCCGACCTCCCACATCGACTCTTCGGCGCGAACCAACACATGATCATTAACTATGAGCTCAAGGAAGCTTTGCGCCTTATGCTGCGGCAGTTCAACGCGCCCATAATGTACTGCTTTGCCTACGGCTCTGGTGTCTTCCCTCAGAGCCCTTCCAAGGCTAGCATTTCGGAAGCAGACTTTCGCGCTGTGCATCCGAATCCACCGGAGGCGTTGATCAAGTCGCAGAAGGGATCGCCGAAAGTGCTGGATTTTATTTTTGGTGTGTCGCATGTTGAGCATTGGCATTCAATAAATATGAAGCAACATCGGAACCATTACTCAGGACTGGCATCCCTAGGTTCAGGCGTGGTATCGCGAGTGCAGAATTGGGGTGCTGGTGTCTACTTCAACCCTTACGTCGAGGTCAACGGCATGCTCATCAAGTACGGCGTCACAAGTATCGATAACCTCGTTCGCGACCTTTCTTCATGGGACAGTCTATACCTCGCCGGTCGTCTTCAAAAACCCGTCAAGATTCTCCGCGACCATCCTCGCGTCCGACTCGCCAACCAACATAACCTCATCGCCGCAGTCCGAACAGCTCTTCTTCTTCTCCCACCGCAATTCACAGAAGCTGAACTCTACAGCACCATCGCCGGTCTAAGCTATCTAGGCGATCCACGAATGTCTCTCCCAACAGAGAACAAGAGCAAAGTCACAAACATCGTCGACAACAACATCATTCACTTCCGTCGTCTCTATGCCCCTCTCGTCAAGACCCTCCCCAACGTGGACTTTACAGGAGCATGTCGCATCGACGACACAGAATGGATTATGAGCCCCGAAGCCGGCAACACACTCCAACAAGACATGGATCCCAAACGTCGCGGCAACATGGTCAGACGACTCCCCCAAACCTTCCGATCACGTCTATACTTTCAGTACCAAAGACGCTTCGGCATTCCCCGCGGAGAGTTTAACGAGCTCATGAAAGCTTCAACGGACGAAGAAGGCGGCGCCGTTAAGAAGATGCAGGGCGGAGAATTTGAGCGCCGCATCGCCACAGACGACGCCCAGAAACTCAACGAAACGGTCCGCATCGTTATCAAGCAAACGGTCAACTGGCCAAGTACCGTGCAAAGTATCAAGGGCTTGTTGATGGGCGGGTTCTCAAGAACATGGCGCTATCTGGGGGAGAAGTATTCAAAGTATAAGAAGGACCAAGAGAGTAAAAAGAGCAAAAAGGCGTGATCATTCCTGTATATTTAAATTAAAGCATAACTTCACATCCCATGAATGAGGAGTATAAGGACAAAAAGCGAATTGGTATAGACGTAGCGAAGTAGCAAAAAAGACTCTGGACATAAATGTCCCTTTTTATGATTCATCATGGTTCTGTTTCTTTCAGCTCCAAGCCTACTTTCTGTTCCTCCCGAGGTTGTGGTTTTTAAACATACAAAATACGCATACAAAGAGAAAATTATACTAAAGAAAAGAAAAACAGATGAAGATGGGTAACAAAATGAAGAAGAGTGATAAAGGTTCACCCCCAGGAACAAGCCCCATTACGCTCGCTATTCAATGCGCCGCCAAGATATGGCAGATATCTTGTCTTTTCTATCCATGCACGTGAAAATTATGCAACACTACCCACTACCGCCCTTCGTATTTACCGCTGACGAGCTTTCTCGAGATAGGTACGTCAACCCACTTGTGTTCTGTGCTGGCGGTGTCGTCTGCAAAGGGGTCGTCCTCAGAGATATCCTTGCCCTTGCCCTTACCCTCATCGAGTCTGGAGATGGAGATACCGCTGCCAATGACTTGATCGCCTGTGGCTGTGAACTCCCAGCGTGCTTCGATGTGGCCTGGCTTAGGCTCTGCGCCTTCTGCGCCAATGATGCGGCAGACGATCTTGTGAGGTTCCGTTGTGAGGGTGAGATCGCCGATACGCCAGTAGACGAGGTGCTTGTCCTTGAGATGTGTTCCTACAGGCTTTGTCTGGGCGCCACTGGATTTGCCTTCGTATGTGGCGACGATGACAACGTTGTGTAGTGTTACCGGGGCGGTGAGCTTTGACGATGGGTTGAGCTGGTACTGAAGCAAGAGTCCGAGTTTGTCTCCTTGGGGCTTCCATGCGGGCTTCAGGGAGATAGGAGCATGCTCGCCGAGTGTAGGGGTTTCGGAGTCCTCGGAAAATACTCGGTATGAGAATGCGGGTGCGTTCTGCGTGAGGTGAGATAGATCCAGGTTGAACTGATCGTTATGGTCAGGAGACGAGTTCTGCACAAAGATGCGGTTCGGTCCGATGCGTTCAAGGGCCGAGAAGTTGTTGATGCGTATAGTCTCGTAGCCTGATATGTGTTAGTGGGTGGACTCATTGTGATATTGGGGTTTACATACTCTTCGCATCACCGGAATCACTGGGGTTGTTAACGAATGCAATCTCACCAGTGATGGTTGCTGACTTGACGACACCATCTTCAAATGTAGCATTGACACTCTCAATGATAGACGTGTTCAGTCCTGGAGCAGTCATATGCGCATGCTGAGGGTGGTTCAGACCACCCAATGAGTTGCCCGACCTCACAGATTGTGTATCCGAAGTGCCTGCAATGCTAGCCTCAGATGCCAGAGCTGCAACTGCACTTCCCTTGGAAAGAGATTGTGCGAAAGTTGGAGATGTTGGTCTAGCACTCAGGGACGAATCTGTGCCGCTCTCAGAGAGATTGGGCGGTGGCACATACATAGTATGGCGCACGTCACGACGTCCTCTCACTGTACCACTACGACGAGTTGCCGGTCCAAGCTTGAGACTGTTGGCGACACTAGAAAGAGCAGCCATCTTGGCTTCTGGATCCTCATCCTCCACAGGCGTCTGCTGAATGTTGACCTTGAGAAGCTGGTCAGGATCTTCGCCAGATTCCTTAGCTTCACGCTGAGCCTCAGAGATGGGGTCGTTCATGGGTGGTGGAACGGTAAATCCTTCAGCGTCCTTGGTTGCGAGTTGCGGCGCGGGAGACTGGTTCTCCTGCTTGTGCGACGGTGGAGGACCAGGAGGAGGTTGGACATCTGACAGATCGGGTTCATGGTTACCGTTGACTGTACCCCCGGTCGTTTGTGGGATCGGGCCGTCGAGCAGATTTCCGTTGTGCGACACTCCGTTCGTGTTCTCATGCGAGTCATCGGGCCTGGGTGAGTCGTTCTCGTTATTGGGCAGCTTGGGCACGTCGGGAGTTTCTGCTAGAGAAGACAATCGGTGGTGCTCTGCGAGGTTGTTGGAGGAGCCTCGAGGGGAGACGCCGCGGTCGTTTTGGCTGTGACTGGTTCCCATGCGTCCGAAGCTGGGACCTAGCTTTCCAGGAGAGAGCTGGCCGAAACCGGCGTGCATGCTCTGTCTCCTGCGTCCACCAAACATGGTACCGAGGCGGCGCAATTTACCACCTTGAAGCTGTTAGTGACTAGTAAACGAGAGTTGTCAGTGGGCCTACCTGGCTTCTCTTGTGGAACCGAGTTGTGTTCGCTGATATCATCGTCACCTGCGTGGGAAGAGGCGGGAGCTGGAACGGGCGCAGGAGACGATGTGTGAGCGCTTGGAGCAGGCAAATTGGTGCTATCGGCGGTGCTAGGAGGCACTGGTGTCGAAGGAGTTGTGCCTGCAAAAGACGACTGCCGTGTTGATGTCCTTGTAGGGAGCTTCGCCTTGCCAGCCGTAGCCCGGTGCACGAATGACTGAATCTCCTTTTCCGTATCGATTTCGAGCATCAGAGCAAGAGTCTCCATAGCATTCTCCTGCACACGTCCAGCTGAATCGGATTCGTGGGTCTGATACTGTGTGAGGAGATCACGCAGGTTGTTTACTCGTGACTCGTCGAGGGCCTGGAGAGATTCGAAGATAAAAGGGGCCTGCGACTCCCACTGTCCTGTAGCAGATTCAAGCTTGGAAGAAGCTGCATCGACCTTTGAAGTGTTTGCACGGCCTCCTTTCTTGGTGAGCTTGTCGACCTGATTCTGGGACTCTTCGAGGTCCTTGGCCATAGTCGATAGGTTGCTGGACATGGTGTTCATGTTCTGGACATCCTTGCGGTTGGCAAAATTGCGCAGCGGATGCTCGATGTCTCTCTCGATGCGATCGGCAAGCTGATGATGCGAGTGGGCGATGTTTTCCGTCGAGTCGATGATTCTATTCCACGGCGCTTGGAACACACTGCAGTCCTGTGAGTAATTGCGATACAAAGGCCTCAGGAGGGATGATTACCCTAGCTCGGACTGAGAGTTGGGAACCTTGAAGGTAGCAAGCTTCTTGAGGCCCTGCACATACTGATCCTCCACGCGACGGCGTTCCTGTGTGAATTGATTAGCGGGATGTCGACGAGGCTCGCAGCTTGATGCCATGTCGTTGCGTAGCCATTGGCGGTTTGCGGATTGTCGTACCTGGAGCCAGTCGGCAATTTCGGTGTTGACGCGGGACATGCGCTTCATTCGTTCGGTAAGAGTATGCACCGCCTGGCTGGGCTGAAGTGTTGCCTATTCATAGCGCAAGAGAGTCAGCCAACGTTCAGCCTGGTATTGTATTGTCTTTTGCCTCCATTGTTGCTCGTGGCGATGGAATTGAAGGTCGAGGGGATTTAGCTCACCAGCATGGCGGGATACTCGGCCCTGGCCATATCCTCCATGATGGGCAGCGCAAAGGATTACTGTAATTATGTATAGATGCGGATGAGCGAGTAGTGAATTAATTATAGGATTAATCGCTCGAGGACGAGATGCGCATGGTGGTTTCGGTTGAGCGAGAGGGGTCGGTCGAGATTCGGAGGTAGACAGACAAGTCGAGTTCTTTCGTATATGATGATGAGCTACGTAGCAAAGGAGTTAACCGTAGTAGATCAGATGATTGCGATATTATCGGAAGAGTCGGACTCTGAGGAGTAAGTGAGTATTATTGACGCAGAAAAGCGTAGATCCAATGCCAATGCAATGCAATGCGATGCAGCCGAGGATGGACGGGGACGGGACACGAGGTTGGAAAACAAGACAGAAGAGTAACTTAATGCCTTGGCTGGGACGACAACGGCTAAAAAGGGCCCTGACCCAGAATAACTAGAGAGAGGCTGGCGCTGAAAGTGAGCGAAACAAGACAGGGCTGCCAGAGTCAGGTTTGTTTGGGCTTGGGCTGGGGTAGCTTAGCTTGGAGACGGTGGAGCTAGGCTAGGGGAGGAAAGAAAACTCGGGACCTTGACCCTGAGTGATGAAAATGCTTGGGTAAATCTAGCATAAGCTTAGGGGACAATATGTTGAGTTTATTCTGACACCCTACACCAAGGTCCGATGTTTTCTTACTCCCTGAGCCAAGTTAATGGGCAAAACGTTTGGTGGTTGGTTAATTTTCTCTAGAGGCCTTCGAGAAGTTCCCTAACAAATTAAGTTAGAGTCACGAGGCCACGACATGACCTCATAGTCTCGGTACTCGATAAATACTCTAATGAACGCTGATGAAGCTTCATACACAAGAATATTATATACTGAAGAAATATTGATCTGACTGACTCTACAGGCATTGCATAACTGTTATACCCCCTGCTCCTCGTCATCTTGGCCTTGTTTCTGCTTTATGAAATAGCGGGCCTGTTCTCCATCTGCTTTTCCACCAGAAACCAGATCCTCAAAACCTGAGACATCCCAGTAACAAAGGGCTGATCTTTGCTCATTCTTACCGTCGGGCGGGGAAAATTTATCTGTTGTGCTATGATCCTTTGACAGCAATTGACTTTCTAGATCTCATTTGACCTGTCATCTCACGTACAGTAACTAAACAAACCCTGCAAAGCCAAAAACAATGGAAGTACCGGAATGGAAAGCTGCCCTGACCATGTCTCAGCGCTATGAGACGATTCAGAGAATGTAAGTAGCCTAATGTGTAACGTACAAATGCTAAGGTTCCGTAGACAAGCCTCCCTAGCTAGCATGAGTGAGGCCATCGCCATAGAACAGGCCGCCTACCAGATCGCTTCTACTCAGGTGCGCCCAACTTCAGCGGTCCAGAACTCGCGGATCCGCTGACATGGCCTAGGATGAGTACAATCTCGCCTGTCAGCCAACCTCGACACCAACGCCTTCGCCTCCCCAGGAGGAAGAGGAGGGTGACTCTGGGATACGCATTGGGCCGTACGGGAACTGTAGACCTGTCTCGGATGGTGTAACTTCAGAAGTCTTTCGTTCGGGTGATAAAGCGCTCAAAGTTATTGTGACTTATCAGGATATTGAGCCGCATAATCCGCAGAGGGAGGCCAAGATACTCAAGGGGTTGAGAGAACCGTGTATTCCCCTCCTCGAGACGTTTCGCGATCAAGAGCAGAGATTTGTTCTCGTCTTTCCGTTTATGCCGTATACTCTGGCAGACCTTCTCGCTAACGGTCCTTTATCGCTTGACGCTGTCCGATCTATCTTCCGAGATGTCTTGCACGCTCTGAAAGATATACACGCACAAGGCATCATTCACCGAGACATCAAACCATCCGCAATCCTCCTCTCATCTCCAACTGGCCCAGCATATCTCTCCGACTTTGGCACAGCATGGCATCCCGAGCTATCAACCCAATCAGAACCAGCAGACGATAAAATCCTCGATATCGGAACAGGTCCTTACCGCGCGATAGAAGTTCTCTTCGGACATAAATCCTACGGACCAGAGGTTGACATGTGGGGAGTAGGAGTCATGCTTTCAGAAGCACTCCGCGATCCTCCAACCCCTATATTCGAGTCTCGCGCAGTCCATGAAAATGGCAATCAGCTTGGTCTTATCCTCAGCGTCTTCAAGACCATTGGTACGCCCACGCCTGAGACATGGCCCGAGGCGAAACAGTTCAAGGTCGCACCTTTCGAGCTCTGGACTGTCTTCCCCGCTCGGCCTTGGGAAGAGCTTCTTCCCAACGTAGACCCTGACTTTATCGACCTTGTGTCATCGCTCCTTCGTTACGACAGTCAGCGACTTACCGCTGAGCAGGTCAGTTCCCATCCAATTCCTTCCGTAGCAACATAACTAACAGATACCCCCAGGCTCTTGCCCACAAAGCCTTGGCTGTAAACGCCTGAGGTCAATTGGCAGAGCATCATATCGCTGAAGTGCTACCGTTGCCTACCAACAATGATCAACTCACCATCAATCCATTGCCATTGCTAGACTCTGCCTCGTTTAATCTTTATAACCCGACCGAAATCCCTTCCATCCATCAATCTCATCAATTCACTACACGCTACAAACAAGAATACAACGCATCCAAAAAGCTTTCACATAGACCAACACTATAACACACTATAAATAAATAAGCGCTCCAATTACGCTTCAAAAACACTCCAAACAGATACAATGGCCGCCCCCGAAGGCACGTACTTCATATCCTTCTCTCCAACAATTCTAACCTCAACCAGATAACAACAAATTCACACCCTCCGAGGTCGATCAGTTCGAGAACCCTCCAAAGCGTGACGATGCCGGAAATGACGAGGCTGAAAGCTCCGGAAAGAACGGAAACTCTGACAAGAAGGACAACGAGAAGGACAACGAGAAGGACGACAGCAAAGAACATGGTGGTGCAACGCTTGTTGAAGAGAACTCCGACAACGAGGAGGGTGGTGCCAAGCTGTAGGACAGATATGTGGAGGACGAGAAACGCAAGAAAGTGAAGCAGCTCACTGAAGAGAACTCGGACAATGAAGATAGCGGTGCCAATGTGTAGACGCACCATTGACCACATCTCTACCAGGACACAGCATAAAATGCTAATACAAAACTTTTTATTCTATCTTCTATATTATACTATGATACTCCTCCTAACCCTGCCGTCTCTTCGTATCCGAACCCAGATAGTCGATTGGATTTCGACACAATGGGCAAGTATTCTGATTACTGCTCTGGAACCACTTGTACAAACACGTCCTATGGAATAAGTTCTTGCAAGTGGTGCATCGCTTATCAGGCATGCGCTTGTCCGTCGAGATAATGCTGTAGCAAATAGCACACTCGCTCTGCCCCTTAAGCGCACCGAGAATGTTTCGCTTGAACACCTGAAGACCATCGATGATGTTGCCGTTGGAGAAGGTGATGACACCCTGTGTCGTCATGATCCAACTCTGCCACTTCTTCTCATTGACGGCGACACGATTGAGACTCTGTACAGAGACGTTTTCGATGGGGTAGTTCGGAGGGATCTTGATGGCAATTGCTGCTTGATCCTCGTCGACTTCATAGCCAGCTATGATCTCTCTGGAGGATCGCGCGACACGTACAACGAGTTCCTTCTCGTCCATATCAGGAGGCTCCTGGCTATCAGCCCACTTTTGTACTTCATCTAGGACGTCTGAGACTATGATGGGTGAGAAGTACTTGGTCGTCCACGACTCAACAGCGATGCGTGTCTGTTTCGAGCGACAGTCGATGTACCAAGCACGGAACAAGCCAGGTGTGTACTTGTGAAGAAGATAGAAGAGATGAACCAACAGCCACTGCATGTTCTTCTCCTCGGGCTCCGACTCTGCCAACTTCACATCGTAGTCTTGGATGTGCTCTGAAGTGAGGTTGACCTTTTCTAACTTCAGCGGATGAGCAGCTGAGTGACCTAGCACGTCAAACATAAAGTCTAGCAGTGGTCCAACACAGTTATCTTGCTTAAGGTTGTCGGTAAAGTCGTTTCTGATCTTGAACGATGACGTCGAATAAGCATCAAAGACAAGCTTCCACGATAGGAGATATGAGCGGATAGAAGAAGGAAATTCGGCGAGCATTTCGTCAGAGTATTTCTCTAGTGTGGGGGCGTCAAGAAGAAGTGAGAGGAGTTCGTCAGGGAGTCGGGCATCTGTGACTGTCAATTCCTGGTCTTCATAGTGTAGATCATAACACAAACCTGTCTTTTCCAGCAAAGCATCAATGGACTTCTGCTGTTGCTGTTCAGGAAGAGCCTGGTGAAGCAGGTTAAACGCAGCTGTCTGAATATCCCGCGATTCCGACGCCACCAAGCCAAAGATATCAGACAGATCAGGCACATGTCGCAGAGAGATCTTCTGGACCTCTCGGCAAAGCATGGCATCCACAATCTCTAGTGGCTGAGAGCGAGTATCCCGGGGAAGTCGCAGCAGCTCAATCAACGCCCTAGGCTTGGCACTGGCGTACTCCTTCAGGGCATCCTCAAGATCATCGTTAGGCTCTTGCAAAGACTCAATGGTCTTGAATAGCTTGAGTGATGAGTGAATGAAGGGAAGAGCCTCGTTCAGCTCAAATTCATGCGCACGGTTCCATAGAGATATGCAAAACTCGATGGTCTTTTCCCAGTAAGATCCGTAAACGTCCTTCATACAAGGTAGAAGCTTATTCAATGCTCGACAAATCTCGGCACAGAGGGCTGGACTCAAGCTCTCGGGCTCGTCAAGCCAAGAGGTGATTTGACGGACGGCAAAAACGATTCGGTTGTTAGCGACTGGCATTTCGCCCGCCTCGTAAATTTGAGCACATTGAGACAGAAGAACAAGAGTCATCAACGTCTTGTCACTATCTGCCTTGGCTCCTGCGATCTCACTCACGACCTTGTTGCAGAAGTTGTTTGCAATCTTGGATGGCTGCAGAGTCTCCCCAAATCCAGAAATGATGGCCGAGGCTGGCAAGACGGTCGTAGGGCCAATTTTGAGAACATCGGTCTTCAGAAGAGCGTCTTCGAAACTGGATGATGCCCCATGTGCCTCAGCCAGGAATTGTACAAGCTCACTGAGTGCACGTGCACTGTATAGACCTCTGGGTGTCAGCTCTTGAGAGTGTTGCGTCAACAGATCAATCAGGTCCTGGATGATTGGCTTCTCTTCCGAGTCGCTCCAGGCGCCAGCATCAACAGCCAACTGATTCAAGATCCCACGTGTCTTGGAGACGAACTCTTCGGCCTGTGCGCTTCCTTCAGCATGCTTCAGAGTTTGCCACAGTCGGTTCTCCTCCATGCAGGTGATTTGATCAGAGATGAGCTGCACAGTCAGACACTGAAGATACAACAGCTCAAGCTGGAAGGGCTTGGGCAACTGAGACAGTGGAAGCTTCTCCGAAAGCTGAGACACATAAAGAGCCATCCTTGCAGGAATGGCACGTCCCTTTCTGTCCCGATAAATTCTTAGATTGGTAGATCGAGGGGCTCCCTTCACCAAAGAAGCAGCACCACCAATGTTGTTGGTAATCGACAGAGCCGGGTTGATGGACAGTTCCAATAATGGCGCGAGCTCCTTCATCCACACGTTGGTGCTTGGGAAGAGCTCTTCAGAGGGTATATCACTCGAGACCGCGTTATATGCTTGCGACACCAACGTGTTGATGTCCAGAGACTGCGTTCCCGCTCTCTCGAGGTTGGCTTGAACGACAGCAACGACAGGTAGCTTTCCGTCAGTGTGAGTATCGAGAAGAGTGCGGATGGCAGTCGCCTTCGAAGAAATGGTGGAATCCTCAAGCTCAGAAAGGCCGAGAAGCAGAGCTACCAATGTTGTGTGAACACGTTCATCGCGAGAGAACAGCTCTGGTCGGCCCTTAGCAGCAATCTCCAAGGCTTGGAGCGTTGATTCCGTCTTGGAAGGTTCCTTCTCAAGGATTTCGACAAGGGCTTGAACAAGCTCTCGGTAATTGCTGTCAGTAAGAGTCTGATATGTGACAGCAGCTTCCAGCAATTCCCAGTCATTGCTACCACCGACCGCCAAAAGAACAGCCTGACCGATAATGTGCTTTTGCAAGTCCATGTTTCCCTTGGCGAGAACAGCTCCTCTATCGTTGGAGATCAGGGATGCAAGGGCGACATCACGAGTAGCCTCTGGTGGTAGATCGAGGACAGCCTCGACCCAAGAGTTCCAGATAGGTGCGAATTGAGTCGACACAGAGCCGAAGAGGTGCAGCGAAGAGAGAAGGTACCTTGAAGAGGGTGAAGTGACAGCTTTGGCAGCATCATCACGAGCCAAAGTAGTGAAGAATGTCGAGAGTGTTATAGCCCCTTCACCGTCGAATAAGCGAGGTGCCATACTCAATGCATATTCGATGATCCGAGCTGCGCCAAATGGCTTCAAGTTCCGGCTCTCCAGCAGTGTGATGCTCTGCGAAATGGCCTTGAGGGAGGGTTGAGCCGTGTGGTCTGGCACGTCTTCCTCCAGATCACCTATCTTCTCCTCAATCTGGCCCACGAGGCCGAACCACCGCCGACCTTCCTCAGAGATCTTTTCTTGAGATTGCTGGTACTCCCGCGAAACCTCTGGCAGCGATCCAGAGATCTTTGCGCAGAAGACACTGGCGAGTCGGTCCCATTCCTCCTTGGACGCGGATACCACTGATGGTGAGGCTTGGACAGTGGCGATGTAGGCTTCGACCAGGACGGAAATCGCGTTTGGACCAAGTGGTATAGCTACAGTCTTTTCTGATACCGAGAATAAGAACTGCTCAATAAGAGGGAAGAGATGTTCTTGCACAAATGGTAGTTGGTCCTCGGCCGGGAGGTTCTTGAGGAGACGCTTGGCTGTGTCGATGAAGCACTTCCATGCATAAGAAGTGTTCGTTCGAGGTTCATCGCGATGTGTGATGCCAGACTTGAGAGAAGTCAAAAATTGAGAAGCAACCTCGGGTGTGATCAGATCGGATGGCAGCACCATCAGTAGTTGATCTAAGTACTCCCAGAACTTCGGTGGGCTCCCTTGAGATCCCTTGGCAACGAATGCCTGCAGCCTGCCAAGGGGAGACTTTGGACCGGTCGGTGTCTTTGTCGATGTCCAAACATCGGGATATGTTTGTGTCATTTTTGTCAACGCTCGCACATATTCGAGCGCCGAGCCAGCTTGGTTGGTCTTTAGACCACCTGTGATGAAGGCTTGCTTGACCTTCGCATCATCGGCATATGGCAACTTCCGGTCGATGGTGGCGAACAGCAGCTGACATACTGTCTTCCTGACTGACGAGTCGTTGAAAGTAATGGTCTTCCAAACGTTTTCCTCCGCAAAAAAGTCATCGTATCGAGATTGCAACTTCTCCAGGTTACTTGGCTCGACCTTTTGTAGTAAACTCAAGACAAGTGACAAGCTAGCAGTAACAACTCGGTAATACTTTGCCTCGGCATCCTCCGCCGTCGTTGATCGTTCATCACTCAGGGTATCTTGTGTTTCCTGGATAGCATCAATGGCATAGTCAAGGATCTGGCCCTGGCACTTTGTCCAAAACGCAAGGACCTTTTCAGGGGTGTTGAGAAACGAGGTTAGACCGTCGCTAGCAGCCCTGGCAACAACACGGTCGCGGTCATACAGGCCGGCGAGCCATGCGCCGACGATCTTTGGCAGATGGCGCTCAAAACGCTTGCGGGCTGATTTCATGAGCTCAAACTGAAGGTTGTGCGTGAGTTCGCGCACTCGGCGAGAGTTGTCTATCGATGTGCGAGGATATATTTGGACCCAGACGTCGAGGATGCCCTCTTCAACCCCGCCATCCTTGTCAAATGGATGAGCCTGTACATACGCTAGTAGCTCCTCGAGCGCTTTGGCCTTGGTAGTGCTGTCCTTCTTCAGAATGTTCTTGAGCGATACAACGACATTCGGATCCGAGATAGCAGCAAATGAAGGAGGCTCAGCGAGGTACGACAATGAAGTCCCGGAGGCGGCGGTGCCAAAGCCTCCTCCAAAGGCCGAGAAACCGGAGCGGGGTCCTTCCAAACCACGGCCGGTCGGTTTCCCTTGAGACCGCTTCATGGCTATGATGATTTGGTGGTGACCAGGTCAGGATGTCGACGTAGGTGTAATTCAATATGTAGTGACAGGTGCCGCTCGGCTGAAGATCGGTTAGGCTCTAACTCGGTTGAGGCTTCCCAGGCTGATGATGATATGAAATTTGGTGGTGAGATGATGTCACGGAGCACGGACTAAACTTAGGGCCGTCGATTTTCTGAAGATGGGCGGGTCAGGCTGTCGTCGAGGGCATGAGCCTCATTCACGACAGAGGAAATCGAGGGGATTTGATAGATAGTTGAGAGGGCTGATATATAACAACATTTTTAACTCAAAGATAAAAAACTGCTTTCGAATTTATTTATCAGGAAACAATGACTCTCACCTTGAGCCACCTTGACTCACCCCGATCGGCTGAGCCAATCACAGCTCGTAATGTAAGGTGTGAGTTTCGAACGAGCGAGTTATATTTCCAATGAGCGAGTGATTTGTGCATAATCTCTTGGTTACCAATCACAACCCTAGGGGAGGAAAGAAAACACAGAACCTCGATCCTAAAGGACAAAGAGACTTAGGTAGTATAGTCTAAGCTTAGGATCACTTTTAAGGAATTTATTTCAGCACCCTAACATACATGCGTCGTGTACGATATCCAACGTCTATTAAGGTTTGATGTTTTCTTGCCTCCTGAGGCTACCGGTATTCTGAGGGTAGCAGGGGAAAACTATAAACTTCATATCGGTTCAAGATTATACGTTGGAAAGCTTGTTACAAGTGCTCTACGGCTGGAAAGCAGTCCCAACTCTTCTCCACAACATCCAAGCTAACCTAGACCTCAGGCCAATCATGGAAATATTATCGTTCTGCCCAAGTCACTCCAAGAGTCTGCTTTTTATCTATTGCCTGGAATCTTATGATTAGCGCACTAATAATTTCGGGATGCTATGTCTTGTGACATTTCATCTTTCACCATACTTCTCGCATTATTAGGCGCCATTTGAAGGAACCATTGAGAGCCATCGATTTACTAACAATGAAACGAGTGCTGCGGCTCACACAGTGTGCCAATCAGCTTACGGAACCCCTGTAACCACTTCTCAAACCGTCGACTTACAGCACGAAATACACTATCGATTCACAGAGGCGCGGATGTGACTTATCAGCTCGTGATACCAATCACTCAAAGATAAGCAGAGCATTACCTAGTACAGGCTTAAAGTTTGTAACTGTCAATGCCAGAAGTACCAGACCATGATCAACTTGGCTTTGCGTCTTGTGTCTCGCAAAAAGAAAGCAAAGAATGCTGGTGGCCTTGTTTGCCTGGTTTGCTAATTGATGACCCGTATTTCAGGTAGCAATTGATCGCCACTGCATGCAAGCATGTGAGAGCAATTCATCCCTTGACTGCTTGGTTTCAGACAACAAAAGCCCCTGTCGTCTTACGATTGGTTGGGGCACGCGCCGCGATATGCGCCATTAAATCGACCACTAAACAACAAAGATGAATAGCCTCAGCAGTCTGTTGAATGTTAAATTCAGCCGGGACCGTAGAGGCCTGCGTCACGATAGCAACACAGTTTCTCAGTCGAGTTGAGAGAGCCGCATTTGTTGATATTGCTTCCTTCTCTTCCGGTTCAATATGGTCGCATCAAATCAATGCTGCTTGCGTTTGTCCTCAGAATCGAATGTCTTAGGGGTTCAAAGCCACAAAGACCCTAGCAGAGACGAGATAAGCCGACCTCGACCATCCCTGTCACCTCGCGTGAGCCGCACCATTAACAACTTTGAGCGGCCGCTTGACAATGAGCGGAATGTCTGCTTATGGAGGTCACGATAGTTGCGTGTTGGCCTGGAACCAAGTAAGCCACTCTGTCCTTACGCCATACCGTTTCACAAGATCTTTCGGTCAAGAGCCAGAGCGGCTGTGTAAGCAGATGTGCCCATCATCACAGTACGGTATCTCCCCAGGCAGAGGCTCTGGGCCCTGCGAGCTTGACGTCAACGGCTGGTTCACGGACAGGCGGGGCGGAAGCAGCGTCCACTTGCCGCTTCGGGGTGATGGTGTCTTCCCCGCAAATGGACGACGAGCAGTGGGTCTGGCTACTGCAGTCACGGCTCGTTACAGCGGCTGAATGGTCCGAATTGTACTGTCCTTCACTGTCTGAGATAGGGTAATGCCTTGTGCCGTCAGCAGGTTGAGACACGTTTGCGGCGCTTGGTGAGCTTTACATACCCTCAACCGGGTTGTGGACTCAAGCCTCTGAGTGAATCTGAGTACAATGCACGGAGTAACAAGTAACAAGACACAAGACACAAGAGGCTTTCAACACGAGTCAAAACTGTCAGTCGTGCTACAGTTTCACGGCGTCACCAAACAAGCCCCTCTAGCTCTAATCAGTCCAATTGTACTCCGTATCTCGTCTTACACTGGCTATTCCTCCCCATGTCCCCTCTTTTTCTTAGGCCATGTCCTCTCCACTCCCCCCAACTTTACAGGGTCTCCACTTCATTTAGTGCCCCCCGGGCGCTCTTTATTGAACCGCAGGCCGTCCCTGACCAAACAAGGCCCCATCGCGTGTCGTCGTTCGTCGTTTCCGTTCCGTCCATCCAGTCCGGGCAGTGTCGGGTGTTTTAAGGTCTTGGGTTCCCCTCATGTAGCTCGTCATCCTTTCTCTTCATTCTCCAGTTTCACATTATTCACATTCAATTTACAGTATTTTACGCTCGCGTGCAATACATTCTCATCGTCTAAGTCACTACTGTCTCACTTCCAGAACCGACAGCTTCGGTTTCCAGCCTTACATCACGTACCGTGCCTTTTGAACTGTTCCAATAGCAGCCTCGGGATTGTTGCCTGGGTGCTCGCTCTCAATCATCTTGTACCCGTAAGTTTAGAGCATCTGCAACATGTCTGGCATTCGCAACCAGCATGCGTCCCAAGATTGACTCACTTACACAGTACTGACATGACCAGCTCTTTTAGGTCACCTATAGCTCTACTACACCATGCTAGCGTCAACACGCATCTGGACAAGTGAACGACTTGTCCAGTCTCGCACTGGCATAGCGAATACTCTACGTTCTACCGTTTCGCTACAATCGAAATGCGAGCAATACAGACACTATTCCCCTGCCGTGTCGTCTTTAACCTCTTCTGAGTTCCGAAATGGACGTCGACGTGGTTCAGTCAGGTTCCAGCAACCTACGGCGTTGAGTCGCAGCATTTCTTGGGACGCCAAGTCCAAAGCTTCTGCCAAGAAGGCCGCAAAAGGCTTCAATCGATCTGTAGATCCTTCAAAGTTTACTACCATTGATCAAGTAGCGGCCTGGGCCAATGACCTGTTTGGTATCCGACCAGGAGCGAACATCGAAGACGTGGAGCGAAGTGCTATTGAGCACTTGTTTCGAGGTGATAGCAAGGCCAACATTCGCAAGGCTACTTTGACCAATGCTCATCATTTCAGCCGCGCAAGTACAAGTGCGGCAAGCTCGAAAGATACCCTCTTCTCTGCTGTTCATGGTCAAGATGCTACCTTCATTGATCCCATAACAAACCGTCGTGTGTCAAAGTCTACAATGGCCGGAACAGCAGCTCGATACGATGCCCAACGAGACCTTAAGCCGACTGACTTCGTTGATGTGTCTGCTGACTCGACTCCCAAGTATGACGACTTGGACAAGTACAAACCTACCATCGACACTGAAACGAAGCAGCCAGATCAACCCAAGTACGACGATCTTGACAAGTATGAACCAGTAATAGATGAGAGCCCTCAAGAGAAGTCTACCGAATACGATGACTTGGACAAATATGGCCCTGTCAAGTACAATGAGCCTGATGGAAAGCGACCTACTACAGCCGAAGAGGATTCCAAGCAGTACAAGGATCTTGACAAGTACTCCTCTGCGAGCCTGGACGACCCTCTAGCCAAACGTCAATTGACCGCTGAAGAGCAATCCAAAGTCTATGATGATTTGGATCAGTACAAGCCTGTTTACCACAACGAGCCTGATGGCAAAAGACCACAGACTGCCGAGGAACTGTCCAAGAACTACGACGATCTGAATTTGTACAGCAAGGGTGTGTATTGGAACGAGCCCGATGGCCTGCGTGAGCTTACGCCAGAGGAACGTTCCAAGGACTACAAAGACCTTGATATGTATGGACCAGTTGCATGGAATGAGCCCGACGGCCTGCGTCGCCTGACACCTGAGGAGGAGTCCAAGCAGTACAAGGATTTGGATCAATACGCAGATCCTTTTGAGGCAAGTCAGGCGGCTCTGAGGGCTCATGAGAAGGCGCAGATGGATCGCACTATGCGAGGCAAGCCCTTGGCCCCCAAGGTTGATGCTCCTGTCGAGGATTTTGCAAGCAAGTATAATGACCTTCACTTGTATGGTCCATACCACTGGAACGAGCCTGATGGTCTCAGAGAGCCTACCAAAGAAGAATTGTCCAAGAACTATGATGACCTTCATTTATACGGTGGTGTCTTTAAGTGGAACGAGCCTGATGGCTTGCGACCCCTGACGGCAGAGGAGAAGTCAAAGCATTACAGTGACGTTCATAAGTACGCTGCTAGCGACTTGTCACCGCGTACCGAGCGAGTGCATCCCGAAGAGGCTTCCAAGGTGTACGGGGATCTCCCCGCCTACCGCAAATTTGACAATGCGGATGACCCTGCACCACGCATACACCCCGAAGTTGCTTCGAAGAAGTATACCGATTTGGGTGCCTACAAGTCTTTCGAGAACGGTGACCCCCAGACGGAACGTGTTCACCCGGAAGTCGCGTCAAAGCAGTACAGGGATCTACACAAGTACCCATCAACTGGTTTTGACGACATCATCCAGGCAGTGCACCCTGAGGTGCTGAGCAAGAATTACACAGATCTTGGCAGTTACAGGCACTCCGATTTTGCATCCCAGGCTCAGGGCTATCCTGTTCAGCCCGAGGACGTATCCAAGGTCTTCCAGGACCTACGCAAGTATACAGGAGTTCGTCCCAACGAACCCACCGGCAAGATGTCGGTCCCTCTGGATGAAGTCGCCCGCGGCCTCCGAGAGTTCGATTCCAAGGCAGGTTCCCAACATTCCCTGGACTCAGCATTATATACTTATACTCGATCCCCGAACAGGTCTTTTCCCGGCTCTACGGAAACTAATATGGACGCTTCCGGCCCTGAAAGTGCCGATGTCATCCGAGCTGCGGTCCTTCGCAGAGCCCGAGAAAATAGTGAACGAGTCGAGGACCAGGATATGTCTGGCAACAAAGGTCAACAGGTCAAGACGGCACATGCTTCAGGTCTTACGGGAAACTACGCACGAGACTTTCCCGAGGAATTTGCCAAGTCCTGGAGCAGGGACAATTCATCATCAAAGTCGGTACTACTTCCCAATGGCGTTTCAGGAACATCGCCCGTGAAAGAAAGCTCAAGCTCTATGGAAGATGTTGAGCCCGGATCTATGGATGAGAGCTTTCCCGTGGATAACACAAGATTGAAGACGGCACTGGATCGCTATGCGGCCAAGAGGATTAAGGACCCGTATTCGCACGAACCTCAGGGTCTGCAGACAAGTTATTCCGAAGAGTGTGGGCGCCCAACGATGCCTATCATGGAGAAACACTACACACCTGAAGCCACAGAACCTACGACCAAGAGATCAGGGGTGCCCAATATGGCTGCATACAAAATTGTCGCTTTTGACCCAGTTTCGAGGGTGATGAGCGTGGCCGAAGCCAGTTCCGCTGTCGGCACCAGTGATAAGCCAATGCCTATTCCTGATGCTCTCGTCAAGCTGGTTGACCCTGCCAATTTTCTCCCTTATGTCAAATCACTTCAGGAGGAAGACTACGAAGTAGTGTCGGGAAGTGGGCAAATGTTGATCTTTCGCAAAAAGCAGTCAGCCGATAAAATGGTCAGTCAGGGCGGAAACTCTCCTCCCTCTGACAGTATTCACAGAATTTGGACTGACAGTCATTGCAAAAGATCTAAGCGGTGTGCAGCTCGGGCGAAGAAGTCGACTAAGAAGCGAAGCATTGGGCGCAAGATTCTGGTGGCAACTGGTGTCGTTGCAGGGTCGGTCTACGTGATGGCCTTGTTAGCGAAGTCTTCCAGCACGAGGAAATCTGATGGGAAGCCGCAGAACTAGTGGGTATGGGATTCGGAATTAGCTCGAATGACACTGCCTTTCATGTTGAGGGATGAGAGGTCTGCAAAGGTTCACCAAGGTACACGGTGAGAAGTTTCTTTGGAGTTTGGTATTGGGACTTCAGCGATTGAGCTTGAGGATGTCTCAGCCATCCCAAGCGTTTATGATATGACAGCCTGTTTTCTTTGTTGGAAGTTTACATGTGGGACGCATTCAGCGGAGCATGATAACACGGAGCTACGGAGTCAAGATACCTCGGCACATCAATTTGCATCATTCGATAGCCATGATTACAATGACATTCGTTTATTATGAGTTATATCAATTGTGTTCATTCTTGGGCTTTTCCTTTTGGTAGCCAATTTGTAGTGTACAATGCCCGTGACCGTTTTGCATCCTTGCGTTTACCATGCCCATTCCATTAAGTGTTCCGTACAATTACAATTTCCCTTTTCCTTGTTCTGTCCATGTTGACGATTGAGAGCCCTCTCGCTCTGTAAATCCAGGACCCGTAGCGACCTGACCAATCTTGTCCATGTGCATCTCATGCTTCTGCTCCTCAGGACTCCAGCTCTGTCGTCGCTGGATAGAGGGCGTCCAGCTATTCGTGTGGCGCATGCATCGGTCGGCGCCGGCTTGGGCGGATGGAGAAGTCGGAGCTGCAGATGACGAAGTCAGCTTGTGCAGAATTGGAAGCGTGTAGCTGTGCTGTGTACCTTCTGAGGGAGGGGTTGTGTGGGATGTTGAAATAGCTGCTGGTTGTCGATCCATTGTGAATAATGATGTTGAAGAATTGGGTTGTAGGTTTGTTGTTGTGATGGTGATGAGGTGTATGTTGATATAGAGATTTGTTGGTATGTGAGTTGCTGTAGCTTCAGTCAGTGTCTTATATCCCAACCCGGCCCTTCAACGCACTTACCCTCAATAACAATTAATTGATGGTAGTCAAGTTTAACTTTCTTACTTGCAGCTTCCCCTTCATCAGGACCTCGTTGTCATATTTATACACGTTTCTTCCCGGAAGCACAATTATATCATAAGAGAACCCCCTCTTCAGCTCAACCCTTGCAAGCGTGATTTCCTAGCATTCAATTGGTGATGATGGGAGGACGTGGCGAATTGAATGGCCTGATAGCATGTAAAGTGACGGCTGAGGCGTGATTATCTCGGTATTTTAGAGTTTGGCTCCGACGAGATCGGACCTCGGGTTTTGGGTGGGTGTCGTGTGATGGTGGATATAAATGCTGTGATGATGATAATTCATGCGGTGATGGGCAATTGATGCGGTGATGAGCAGTGCTTCACAGATAGACACCTGTGATTTGTAGGTATTATTGGGTTGTTGCAGTGAATATGCAACTGTCTCTATTCGGCATTGTTTCTACAGGTTGATCTCCCCGGGTAAACACAGAAACTGAGGTTTGGAGTTACATCGAATGCATGTGGCATTCTCTGGGGTACCCCAATGTTGATGTGCCCCGGGTTAAAGGGCTACAAGCCTCGTTCGTTGGTGGAATCATGCACGTAAGAGTCCAGACTCTCAATTGACCTCGTGATGCTCATCACCGCATCAATTGNNTTGACCTCGTGATGCTCATCAGATCATCCACGAACTGGATGACTTTCTCACATAAGCAACCAATCGTCGTGTTAATTGGTGATAATCCATTGCTTTGCTCTCATACAACATACCATACACACATTAAAAAACAGGTACAAAGATACGCTACCCCAAGCCCTTTCCCTTCCTTTCTATATGCTCAACAAGGCATATATCTCGATCCCTTTTTTGTTAAAGCCCTTCCAACTCCATCATGCAGAAATAAAAGTAAAACTAAGACGCCGATGCTATGCAGTTTGCGAAACATGAGAGCCGGAAGAAATGTAAAAGTAAAACATGGAAATGATAAAAGGGGTATACAGCAAAAACAGACATCCACCGTTGAACAGAAACTTTGAGAATCATGTAGTCATCTCTCGGAGTGAAGAATCGTATGTACGTGAAAAGGCGGGTGGATCAGGGAGTCTTGGGACGCTTCCAGTAGTATTGCTATTATACAGTGTAAGT
>JAAQRH010000424.1:0-82000 GCA_013186785.1 Fusarium pseudonygamai
CCCCCCCTCTATTACCGGCTTGCACCGGAACCTTACCAGGATAAAACTGGAGCAGACTCGAGTTGCTTTCTTTCTTTAGTCGTTTCGCCCCAGTCAGACCCTTCCGAGAGCATCATTTGTCAAATCGCACGGCTTATCTTAACTAAGCAATCTTCAACTCGACGACTGATTTACGACTTTACGATTTTTATATTCCAATACACTCCAATCGAGCAGCCACTTCCTCTCTGCGCACTCTCGAGTCTATCGCATCAAACAGAAAAGCAAGCGCCACGTGATCCCGCATCTCGTCGAACCAGTGATTTGATGCCCCGTCACAACCTTTCGCCTTCAAACTTCACCGCTTGCCCTCCTCATCTATCTCATGCAAACCATGTTGGATCCGGGTCATCTTCCAGCATGGCACACCATCATTCCTTTTCGCCGCGGCTGAGTCCCGCTCTTGCTTCTACCTCGTCTCTCCACGATATGGCCCGCAACCGAAAACTCCGCCTTCTCGTCGCCGCCACTGGACCCCGCGATACGTCTTGGGCGCAAGCACTCGTCGTGCGCCTCTCGAAAAATCCACAGATTGAAGCCCGAGCTATCGTCGACGATGTAGTCCCGCGATTGACACAAACGATAATTGTTATGCAGAACCGGGGATTGGCTATGGGAGCCGGCGATCGGCCCGACGATATCGAATTCTATCGGCAACAAGCATTCGAACTAGTAGAGTGGGCAGATCTAATGGTCTGCGTGCCGCTTGATGCAGACAGCATCGCAAAGATGCTGGCAGGCGTTACAGATACATTCCTCGGCGAAGTACTCAGAGGATGGGATACACAAAAGAGCATTGTCTTGGTCCCCGGCATGAGCACACATATGTGGTCAAACCCAATGACCAAGAAGCACATGAGTAAATTGCATCGGAAATGGAACTGGATACGTGTGGTGACGCCGATATTATGGCATTACGAAGGATCCCCAAACCCGAAGCGAGTACCCAACTGGAACGGTTTTAACGAAGTGCTGGGCATTATAAAGAACCAAGCCGACTTGCTAGGATTGGGAAGAGATGTTGAAGTTGCCACCGCGGTGGCAATGACTGATAGTGCGGACGTAACAGTCCAATCCAAGCTACCGCCGGAGATTTGGACCATCATCCTTGATTATGCAGGAGACTGGGAACTTGCGAAGGCTCTAGGTATGTACACCAACTTACCGATGCCCTCACCATGGACAAGCCAGCCCAGAGACCGTAACGATCCGTTGAAGGTGTACGAGCACGAGCTCGAGTGGACAGTGCTGACATGCAACTCCGCGGCGATATGCAAAAAGATATCGCAATCTCCACCAGAATTCAACGATATATCAGCACTGGTTATTAAACTAGTGATCAAATTTGGCCTTATTGACGTCTTGGCGTATATGGAAGCCAACCGCCCTGATCTTTTTAAAGCATTTGACGGAACGACGTTACCAACCAAAGCCTCCGCTTATTATCCACGCACTGATGTGCTGGACTATTGGAAACAGAGCGCATGGTTCAGAGACCGTCATGTATATGACGCAGAAGCTGTCGATGGTGCCTCCAAGTTTGGGCATGTTCGTGTTTTAGATTGGTGGTGGCGTCGGTCTGGATTGAACATGCGTTATACAGAGTCTGCACTGGAGCAAGCTAGCGGAAATGGACATCTCTTGGTTCTCGAGTGGTGGCGCGATGCAGCAGCACAGGACGACAAGGTCGTTCTACGACCGGGCCGGTCACTATTATGGGCAACACAACATGGACAAGCTGATGTGTTGCGGTGGTGGGACGCTTCAGGTATCCCTGCTGCTCATGGTGACAGCGTTGCCAAGATGGCAAGCCGCTGGGGCCAAGTCGAGGTCTTGGAAACCTGGAGACGGCTGAAGGGAGATGACAAGCTCGTGTTCGACGCCGAGGTTCTCGTTTCACCGACCATATTCAAGCATTTAGCAGTGCTTGAGTGGTGGCGTAACTTTGCTCATGGAGAGCTCGAGGGTATGGAGGGTCGAAAGCAGATGGTAGAATTCCGGACGTGCAACATCGAAGAGGCTCTTGAGGACAGCATAGGAGATCAGAGCGCAGTTCGACGATGGTGGACACAGAACGGGTTGAACCTAGGACTGCGAGACGAAGAGTGGCTCAAGACACGGTATCTTTAGAGCACACCTAGACCGCTGAGACTCAAACGGCCACGACTACGCCACAACTCAAGGATGGAGACCAGCCCCAGGTTCCGAGGCATTGGGTCCAGAACAGGTGTGGCAGTTTGGATCCTTGCATGGCATTAAATGCATGTGCCGCATGGTAGAGTAGGATCAATGGAGGTGCCGGCTAGTGCTAGCATCGGGTAATGGCGATCATGTTGACGTTCCTGGCATTGGTACATATCTTGGAGCGCAGGCGTCATTTGAGGTTGATTGAGGAGTCTCTTGTTGAGACTGGTTTATGTTATTCAGGCATACGGAGCGTTTCTTTTGATAGGAAAAGGCAGGGTACGGGATACAGGTTTGGGAAGACATGAAAGCGTGAACTGGTAATAAATATCAAAAGTTACGTTTGTGCAATTTGGTCAGAGCACATTTGGTGTGAAGTTCGTGACACAAACTCATCATCTCTTAGATGGTTCTTTTCAGCTCGGGGAGCATGTTGATCATACGAGTGTCTGTCCATAGCACTTTGACGATAGATCACCTTGAAATACGTATCCATGATTCAGCATCGGATGTAATCAGACCAGTTACTATGCCTATCATCTTGGCATCAACCGCCAAGATGAAGCTGATATCTGGAGGTGGATCCTTATGTTGAAGACGTCTGATGCCGAAAAATCAGTCTCGTCGACCGGGCCGGTTCACTCGAAGAAATAGGTAAGAGAGCACGACTAGGGAATAATAGTCTGATGCCCGACTATCGACGGCTCATGTGTTAGTTTTCAAGCTTATTTTCAGCTACGATTTCGGCCTCAAGTTTTGTTATCGTGACAAGGATTGCACTTGTTCTCCACACACACATAAACACCCCTAGCTCGATCAGATGCCGGTTCCTGTCTGTCTCAATTCTCTTCTAGAAGACATTTCTACCCATTCACGAGGATGAGAAAGGGTTCTATACTTGTCTTGTGGCGCTGGGCTTACAGTAGTTCGTGAGGACGTAAGGAACCGGGATGTTGTACCGATGCTAGGAACCGGGAGAGCAACAGACTTTTTTCAGCCTCTTTACACTGAAAATGGAGACATTCGTAGAGTCGAAGATGAGAATGATACAAGAGGGGCCGGGTGGTTCCGTGCCCACAGTTTCATTGCAGCCCGCTGGTCCGCAGAGAGAAAAAGATGGCACGTCGGTGATGCCACTTGATATTGATCAAGGTGCCCAAGTTTTTATTACGTTTCGCTGGCTCGATATTCGTGGGGCCCCGCGAGCCCGGGACTCAGGATTCTCCAGATAAAAATCTGGAGAGATTTCACCTTGTTTGCTGGAGCTTGCGGGGGAAGTTAGAGATCTTGACAGATGGACAGATCTGGGGAAATGTTGTAGATGGGTATGAGTTGAGTGAAGGCATTCGCAGAAAGTTTGTGCTGCAAATTTGGAGAAATACAGAGGTTGAATTGGGGGTTCGGTAGGGAGGTGTCAGACTCACTCTAGACTGCATACAGAAGAATTCCGCATTCTCCATTCTCTTATCTCTGCCAGTGATGTCCTTCTCCAACCAAAATCGGGCGTGGTCAGGGGTGTTACTGATAAGAAGACAGACTCGAGAGACCCATCTTCTTTACAGGGTTTGTATCATAGGACATTGAGGTCAGGTCAGGCCAGAATATCCCTCTAAACCACAATCGACAAGCTTTTCCTTTTCTCCAATTCTCCTCTCTTGTTTGGTCTGTACTTGAAAAGGAACACATCAATTGGGCACAATATCACTCACGTAATAATGACTCGCAACGAAATCGGCCACAGTCCGACCAGACCAGACCGGGATCATACACGCTTAAGCCCATGCTTAAAATTAACCTAACGCACGAATGAATGATTTTTTTCTACCATCTTCCCCCGCATTTCTCCTCTCGTTCTCGTGTGACTGCAGAAGAGACTTCTTCTAGCGCGGTAGTTTTGCTTTGTTCTGCAAGTAACCGCTTTTTCGGTACCGAGTACCGCACCTGATGATGAACCTTTCCCCACACGATGCTGAGCAAATGCGGTACGAGAGCCGCTGTATTTCATTACGTACAAGATGGAACTTGTCCTTGACCTTGTCTGGGGTAAGAACCTTGCATCGGAGCCGCGTGTGTTGAAGTGTTTGCGTGTTTGCTTCGGAGCGCGCTGGAGCTGGGCTGTTGGAGATGTTCTGATGATCTCGGGGTAACGGTACTCGGTATAGCCGTTGGGACTGAGCTAAGTTCAAGGGGATGTCTTGTAATGGGAGAAGAGGAGCCCAATGTCACTGTTTGATGATCATGGCTTACCAGGGGAGATTGGTGAGCGAATTGCTCTTCAACTCACACATACACATTGCAAAGAACTCTCTCTTTCATATGAACAGCATCTATCAACCAAGCTTTAACCGCGGTGGATTCACCATCTTGTCCCGTCTTGGCCACGCCGTGAAACTGCCTATCTCTCTCTCCTCTCATCGACTACCACTCTGATAACCGTTGCCCGCAGTCCCCATAGCAAAGAGACAAGGATTGGTCCCCAATTCTCGCTAAACCTGGGCTCGCCTGTCTTGGCAGCACCTCTAGCGCTCCCCCAAACACCACGGAAATCCTCCCTCAAGCCATCACTTACACGGAAAATCCTACACTACACACACACACACACAATCGCTGGGAAAAGGCCGAGTCATGGCTCCTCTTCTATTCCCCCACATAATGGCACTCTGTCGCCCGTACTTACCATTTTGAGACGATACAACCGGCCCGGTTGAGGTGAACTCGATCTCACCTCTCTTCGGCTTTAGATGATCAGCAGTGTTTGACACGCCGTCGAATGCATTGCTTATCATGCCCCTGTACCTAAATGCATATCCGTTACCGCGGTGGAGAGCTTGGCCTAGCGCTGCATACCTTTCTCACCTCAACATGTCCTACATCGGGGAACTTGAGCTTTCTGGTATTGGGAATGCCATAGCTCTACGGAGTATATACCTCTTTGTCATGTTAATCGACATGATGAGCTCCTCTTACAGAAAACCGGGCCGGTGGTCATGATCCATAATCTTGATCATGGTTACAGTCAACTTGATTCTTAAAGGACGATCCTCCCCCCTCCCAAGATGTTCTTATATCCAGGCTTGTGTTTCCACGACATTGCTCCCGTAACCTCATCTCCATTCCACTAAGAGTCCTACTCTTGTAAGAGATTGGGTATTTAAGACTGATCTCGTCTTTGTTAAAACTACCCTTCATCATGGGTTATCAAGAAGACCCCGAGTCAAAAGCCGTCGAGGCTCCCAACGTTTCAGACACTTCACCTGGTGTCTTGATCGATCACAACTCCGTCGATAGAGAATATGGCCGAACCGTACGGGGTCTCTCCCCTCGACATGTTCAGCTCATGGCCATCGGAGGCTCCATCGGTACCGGTCTCTTCGTTGGTATCGGTGGTGTTCTCTCCAAGGCTGGCCCTCTCTCTGTTGTTCTCGGTTACTTGATCTGGGGTGTCTTCTTCGTCTGGCCTTGTAACTTGTGTGTTGCCGAGATGTGCTCGTATCTTCCTATCCGTGGTTCCATCTTTGAGCTTGCTGCCCGTTTTGTCGACCCTGCGCTTGGTACGTTTTGCATATGAATATCAGAGAACGTCAGCTAATGTGGAATAGGATTTGCTATGGGATGGACATATTTCTACGCCGGTCTTATGCTTGTTTGTGTTGAATACAGTGCTGTAGCGACACTGATGCAATATTGGGTTCCTGATATCAATCCTGCAGCTTGGGTCGCGATGGCAATGGTCATTTGCGTTCTTCTCAACGTTGTTGCTGTCAAGTAAGTACAAATCACCAAAACCTCACTCGGCAACAGCTCTAACAAACTTTATAGGTACTATGGTGAGGCTGAATTCATCATGGCTTCTCTCAAAGTTATCCTCCTCTTCGGTCTCCTCTTCATCACTCTCATCACCATGTGCGGTGGCAACCCCAAGGGCGACGCATATGGATTCCGATACTGGAAGGGCGGCAAGGCTATGCAGCCCTACCACGCCGAGGGAGATCTTGGTAAATTCTGTGGCTGGTGGAAGGTTGTTCTTTACGCTGGTTTCACCATTGCTGGTCCCGATATGATCTCTCTGTCCTCTGGTGAGATCGCCAACCCTCGACGAACAATTCCCCGAGTCGCCAAGCTCATCTTCTACCGACTTGTTGGTTTCTACGTCTTTGGTGTATTGGCTGTCGGTATCATCTGCTCTTCTGATGACAAGCGTCTGCTCGGTGCTATTGAGAACAGCGCCGCTGGTGCTGCCGCTTCTCCCTGGGTCATTGGCAGTAAGTCATCTTTTCTCGTTGAACACCCAAATACAATGCTAACAAACAACTAGTTGAGAACCTTGGTATCCACGGTCTCCCCAGCTTGATCAACTTCCTCATCCTCACCTCCGGTCTCTCTTGCGGTAACGCCTACCTCTACTCCTCCTCTCGAACCCTCTACGGTCTTGCTCGCGATGGCCAGGCCCCTGCTTTCCTCATGAAGTGTAACAAGGCTGGTGTCCCAATGTACTGTGTCCTCACCGTAAGCGTCATCAGCTGCATCACCTTCCTTGTCGCTGGCGAATCCTCCGTTACCGTCTTCTTCTGGTTCGTCGACCTCACTACCACCGGTCTCATCGCCACCTACACCATGATGATCGTTGTCTTCATCGGTTGGTTCCGGGCTCGCAACGCTCAGGGCATGGACAAGTCTACCCTGCACTACATCGCTCCCTTCAACCCTTGGGCTGCCTACCTCGGACTCTTCCTCGGTGTCACTGCCCTCCTATTCATCGGTTTCGACAAGTTCGAGCCCTGGAGCACTCAGGGTTTCGTCACCAGCTACTTCTGCCACGCTTATGCTGCTATCCTGTTTATTGTCTGGAAGGTCATTAAGAAGACCAAGTTTGTCAACCCTGAGACAGCCGATCTTGTCAGTGGCAAGAAGGAGGTTGACGAGGAGTGCAAGCACTGGGAGGAGGGTGGTATTGAAGAGAACTATAAGCGTGAGCTTGCTGCTATGCCTTTATGGAAGAGATGCTGGGAGCGTATGTGGTAATCGGGAAGTATAGCTCGAAACTGTACAGATGTCGTGGTGGTCATCCAGGATATGTCTGGCAGTAATATTCCAAATACATGTTCATTCAAGTTATGTTATGCCCTTCAGTCAGTGACGTGATATCGTATTTGAATTCGCTTTGTCATTAAGCGATGTGATCCCATCCTGAGGTTTCTGTCTGTGCGACATCCCTCTGGTCTTCAAATCGTCGCCCTTAATGTGATGTCCACGTTTATACAATTGAAGCCTTGACAAGACCCGCAGCTAGCCATAGGCAATATACCCTGACTAGGTACCCTCAGAAGATCAATTTTACCTGAAGAATTCTTGCACCCAGGAGTAATTCTACCAGGTCTCTTTTGTCCACTTGTCGTTATAGTGTAATTGGCTATCCAGCTACTCAAACCGACATCAGGACAGTAGTCACGATGATTTGGTGAACTCAGAAACCAGTTCTGTTTTTTATTTTATTTTATTTTATTTTTATTCCTATTCAAGTTGAATTTTGTGAAGTGTTTCTCTTATGGTCGAGTCTTTTCAATCACATCAATATCTTCTTGAGGTAATGTTAGCCTAGCATCTTGATATGATCACAACCACCCAAACAGAATTCAGCAATTTGTCGGATTTGAAAAGTCTCTTGGCACCAATCCATCCACATAAGAACAGAAAGGATATTTCCAAGCAACCATAACATTTAGAATATCAGGATCAAGAGTAATGGAGATAAATGCACTGGCAAACCGTTTTGTATGAAAGCAAGATATTACCATGGCCTTCATGCCTACCCTGCACCTCAGCCAGGTCTCGAAACTTCGAACGAGCTGCTTTCTTCTTTACGGGCTACACAGCTAAGCATATCGATTCTTCAGTGGATCATATCCTATCATTCTTGGTCACATCTTTCCTTTGAGCAGTGGGAGTATCGCTTTCAGAAATGAAGATGCCTTCCAGAACAGGTTGGTTTTGCGAAAAGGTAACCGAAGATCGAATCGACCCATTGCAAAAAAGCAAACATGGGATGAAAACTGGTTGACGCATAAACGAAACCAAACAATGTTCCAATACTACATACCCGATTAGCCGACTCCATGGCCTTGGGGAGCAAGAAAACACGAGACCTAAGTTTAGGATGACAAAATAAACTCCTATAGAAGGTATCCTGAGCTCATCCTAAATTCTTACCAAGTTACCTGAATCTTTTCATCAGTTAGGCTTAAAGTCTCGAGTTTTATTTCCTCCCCTAGCATGGAATAAGAAAGTTGATACATGCAAGTGTCCCACTGGCTGTATAACGGCGAAGTGCAGACTGAAAACGGACTCAACGAACGGATAGATAATTCGGCATGCAAAGACGGGGCAGTAATTAATTAATCAAGGAATCTCGCAGCTCCAATTATTCATTCGAAGCACAGATAGCCTAAAAGAGAAAAAGCAAAAATAGGAAAACACTGGAGCTATCAAACACCAGGATGGTGGTGTTTCATGTGATATATCGATTTCTTGCTCACAAGGACAAGGCTGTGAGTGAGAGAAGAGGCAAAAAGGCCAAAGTTATAACCTGAAACTCAACCAGAATAAGAAAAATAACCAGACGATCTGCTTATTTATTCGGGCAGACCGTTTGCTAACAGTAGGAGTTGGCCGAAGGAAACAAGGTCCTTGCTGCTCCCGCGTTTGAGGGGCCGGTCTTTTCGGAGCGGTAGGGCCCGATATGGGATATCGCTTGATGATGAGGGATGGGAATAGACTCAGAGGTTGAAATGTAGAACAAACGGAGGCCGAAGAATAGTGGAAGCGTTTCGTATCACACCTCATTTAATGATATATTGGCAATATACAGAATCGAACGATAATCAATATCAAGGCAGAATAGTATGCCCCGGCTTTTGATTGCCCAGTCAATAGTCTTGGCCTGCATGAGTCGCTAGCTGCGGGTTTACAGCATGGGGTGGCTGAAAGTGGCATTCTGGTGGACGAACTGTTGTCCACCATATCAGGTCTAGCTAAAAGAACGAAGGAAGGGCATCGTTTGTCCAGGGTGATGAACGAGCGAACGGACTGTGAATCTTGGTAGACGAACCACGAGGGAGCCTGGGATATAACACCCTGGCTCTCTGCCTTACCAGCATCATGACAGGCGACAGGCTAATTGATAACTGTGCTATGCTGGGAGGCTGATGATTACGTTTGGTCATCAAATGAATACTGAAGCTCATTGCATTGTGATAAACCACGATGGACAAGACCACCTCCACCGCTAGGGAAATTTCCGGTATGACGCCGGCAACGTTGTAAGAAGTCAGAAGAACGAGTCATGTTGTGCTGCAAGCCCAGGGGCAAAAAAGCTTGGGATACGAAGAATCTCACGATAGCTCAGCTCTCAGTGGCAGAGAAAAGAAAAAGGGAGAAGCTGCTGGTCTGGAAAACCTCCGTCGTTAATTTAGCGCTGGTGTTGGCTGTGTTTCTAGCGGGCAATAAACCGGCCAAGATTCCAGTCTCTGATAGACAAACAATGGAGTCTTGTTGGTCTTGTTTCTTTGATGTTTGTTTGTCCACTGTTTTTCGTTACATTGATTAGAAGAGGCGTAGGTGCGTTACCCGACAAGATTCGGCTGATTGACAACAAGGATTGAGAAAATCCCTTGGCTCAGCTAAGCTAGGCCGCGTATAATTAATTGCTGGCGATTGATTATGCTCAACTTTGAGCTGAGCAAGACGAGGATTTTCATTAGTGACCTGTAGCCGCCATCTCCGCTGACGCGGAACCGAGAAGCATGGACCTAGATGAGGTAGTATCGTGCAACGAGATCTACAGTTGAAATATATTGCTATGGAGATTCCAAAGGGATGATATAAACCAAAACAAACTTCATAGAGATGTTCTATCGTAAACTTGAAAAGGGGAGGCTGTGAGGCTCCGGATGACATTCCCGTGCCGCACTATGTGAAGCACGGCGCGCCGATGCGTCTTTGTATTTCGGGAGCCGAATTCAAGGCAAAAATTGGATGTGGAAGCATGAACCAAGAGCTAGAACAGCTAGCAACGATAAAAATGGTAGCTATTTACTCTATGTGGAATGCGTTTGGAACATTCGTGAAACCAACCCGTCGAATGTGCACGGCCTGAATCATCTGATAACGTTTAATATCACAAGATTTGAGGATGGACATCATCTGGTGGTGAGATGGAACCCGAACGGATGGATTGACAATTACTCAATCACAATATCCTTACAGCCCCAGCCGAGATTGACAGCTGCGTTGATCAACCCCCTAAGAAGAAGATCTGGGGGACCTCGTGATAGCTGGGCCAAGCCAGCCTCCATAGCATAACAAACAGAGCACGCAAGCATCTCGTCAAGCAAATATCCACCAGTCAGTGCCACGGACCTCGCTAGTGAATTCAACCACATCCCTTCCCTGGGTACTCCGTCATAGGTACGGATAGGTAGTAGTCATAGTTAGTCATATGCATGCCATCCCTTCCATCGCTTCCGCTCCCACCACTAACCGAACGCTTCAGGTTGAACAAACTAGGCACAGGGGGAGCTCGGCGCTCACAAGCAAGAAAAACTTTACCATGGGATGGCCTTCGGCTTAGAGTTAACATGTGAATCAAGCTTCTGAACTCAATTGTACCTGCAGAAAGTTAATTCGGCTCGTTCTTCCAGGCTTCCTTTTCTAGTTGATGAGAACTTCTGCAAGGATCTAATGTTAAACTAAGTTAGGGGTGATGAACGACAAGAGGAAGGAGATCGTCGCCGGATCTGAAAAGAAGCAAAGTTGGACTGCCACGATTGGATTGGTTAAGATCCCCTGATTAACCAGTCTTGGTATGGGATGAGAGTTCTTGTGCTGCTTCTGGCAACTTGTTCCTGGATGCGTCTTCCTTTTCTTCTCTTGTGCTTCTTTGCTTCCATCCTTTCCGCTATGCACCGCCACCTCATCAAAGCTCAAGCTTCAATAACTGATGAACCTTGACCGTTGGATGGCCTGCGCTCAGACAATGCGCTGCAGTAGCTGAATGAAGCAGGACTTGTCCGTCCAATAGAACAACACGAGCCCTGGTTATTACAGCGGACTTTAAGACATCTTCAGCGGCCTCAACAGTCTTCAGCGCCCTGCTTGTTCAGCGTGCGTACTGTAGGGGGACCAGCGGGGAGCAGATCCTCTACTGCAGGGGTCTATTTCTCTTTTTTCCCTCCATGAGTCCCATTCTTCCCAGAAGCCAGGGCATGGCTAGCATGGCTAGCATGGCTAACTAGCTAACCTACCAGTAAGTTACCACGGTCTGGATAGCGTGCCCGATGGACCCGCGCTGGCCTCACCCCGTCTCTGGAGGCTGGAGCTGGCTGTTCTCTCACGGGGGGACCCCTGGACATGAAAGGGAGGGGAGCGTTTGGCTCACCACCGTCACCACCATTCGGCACAATCTAGCAGTCCAAACGGTAAATCCTTGTCCATTTTCTGTTTGAATGCAGAAGGGAGAAGATGAGATGAGTTGAGTTGGTTGAGTCGAGTCGAGTGAAAACGGCAGCACGAATTGCCGGCGGTAATTGTAGCCAAGACTTACCACTCTGTGCCACTCTGTGGGTTGCAAATAACCAATTCAGGCCGTTACTGGGGAACTTGATTGGATGGGATAGTTAAGGGGATCGGAAAGATCGAACAGCAATGGAAGGCTTCTCTGCAAGGCACAGATGGTGATAACAACAAGGACCCTTACGGTATACGTGCCGCGCTATAGGGGACTCAGAGGCAAATTGCATTCGTAAATCGAACTGACCTCAGACTCTCAGCTCCGTACAACACCGCTAGTCATTCTCTGGAGAGGCGTGTCCAATCCCGTGAGCTTTTGGGGGAAAAGCCATGACTCTCTTTTGGCTTTTTGACTTTGTATTGAGCAAATGATGGCGGGGGTGTTAGCCGGGTTTGGCTCTAGCTGGCCACTATCTGCAGGTAGTGTTTATGCTTTAGCTGACACTGGACTTCTGTGAATGGGTGAATTGGACGGAGAAGGAGTACAGATTCGAGGGTGATTTGCAGTTTTGTTTGTACGTATTCGCGCCACAAGACGCTGTAAGGATAGAATACGATAGTACCTGACAAGCCATTCTCTCGCTTTTGCTCTGATCTTTTTGTGATACTAATCATTATTATTACGATTCTCTCGTGCCAAGTCAACCCCTGTTGTCGACGCACTCCTCAGTTCATGCTCTCTCTTCCACCTGACAAGACGGACAAGACGGGCAGTGGAGGCTCAATCAAAGTCGCTTAGATCTCTCTCATTTGCCCTCTCGCGTGCTGGTGGAGAGTCTTGCCAGGTTGTGATCGCTCGCTCGGGCGGGATTTAAGCAGATTGCGACCGGGGATTGAATTGAAGAGAGACACTGACGGAGACAAAGTCTTCAGGCTCTTCTTCTTGATCATCATCTCACACCCTCTCTCTCTTAGCGCACGCCTCCTCAACTCTTACACCCCCGTAACTAACTAACTAATACCCATGTCAAGCCAGATCCAAGTCTGCTGAACCCACCTGGACTTTCACCGTCCGTCCCTATTCATCTCGACATCTGCTTCTTATTCCTCCGATCCCCCTCCCAATCTTTTCCCCTCCTATACTTGTTATTCAATATCGTTAACGGTCGTTCGTTCCATCTAGCGGGAACTCTTTGAGGGGAAGATTCGCAGTAAAGCGAGATTGATATTGCACGGCAGATCGAATATACCATAACGAATCCCTGGCTCGATATGGCACGCCAATAAGACTAGTCTGGAAAACACCAAAAGACGAGGCGACTTCTTAATATTATCTAGCAGCGTCCCATCGGCAAATCGCTTGCGATCGACGACTAGTATTTTCCGGGATTGCTATCTACCGCGATAATATTTAGAACCCACGAGCCGCCTCCTTGGCAGCAGATTATCAAACTCTCAGTCAACTCTCAAAACGACACCGCTCTTCTCCCACATGTTGGGCGAAAGGCAGTTGACCTTGCGCTGACGAGAGAATCCCCACGGGGGGATAATATTCAATCTGGCGACGGAAGACAGGATATAACCGAGAGACGTCGCCGGAATCATGGGCAAGTTCGCGTTCCCAGGCCGCAAGAAGCAGCCTCCAAAGGTGACCGTCACCGCACCGCCCATGAGCAAAGCTCAAAAGATTCTCGGATCGACTGCTCTCAACATCGACGCTCCTCAGCAATGGGACAATTTCTCCAGCTCAAAGGTCAACCTGGCGGCACCTGGTGCTCCTGAGACATCTCAGACACAGCTTAGCCACAGCCATGGTCATGGCTCTCCTGTGAGACATGATCGTGGAATGCGGGAATGGGGAGATGAGTCTGAGATCGTGCCGCGGCAATTCAGAGTCAACGGAGCGCCTACCGATGAGTATGACGAGGACATGTCTGACATGACTAGCATTCTCCGGAAACGACAGTCTTCTTCGACGCTTCATTCTTGGTATGACAAGACTAAGCAGCCCCTTGCCATATCACAGCAGACGTCAGCTTCAGCTATGGCGAAAGGACTACCGTCAAAAGCGGAAAGAATGTTGGATATGGAGAACTCCATCGCGGAGGCCAAGCTAAGGAAGAAGAAGCCTGCAAAACTGGATTTGTCTCATCTTATGGGGCGATCTCGAGGCAAGAAGACCGAGCCTCAATGGGAGGGTCCGATGCTGGGCCAAGTTGTTCGATCACCATCTATCCTGTCGCCAACGAGCACACCATCTCTACGAGGCAAGCTTTCCAGACGGCCTACGAAGGAGAGTCTAAGGTCAATGAATTCGGAAGAAGCCAATCGACCAAAGACAGGCGAGAGCAACAACCGCAGACAACACAACCACCTGAACGGCCTGCCTAACCTCTACGAGCATTACGAGCAAATGTCTTTCCGCTCAATCGCCGACGATGAGCTGGCATTGCCGGATCCGGTAGAAAAAACCGTCAAGAAGTCTAAATCCAAAGACTTGCTTCAACTCAAACCCACTGTTTCTCACCAGAGCAAGCATGAGCATCGGCCCATACCACCGGCTCACGACGAGCAAATCATTTCACAATACGCTAAACGTAATTTACCTCAAACACCCCAAGCTATCCTGGCCAGCAAACCTGGTCAATCTTCACCTACAGACTGCGCTGCTAGTGTTTCTAGTAGACACACCAGGACGTCTAAGGCTTCGAAGCGCACCAGTAGGAGTTTCCAGGAGTCGGATCTCCAGGAAAAGAGTGTTCTATCGCTCTCTTCTGACTCGGAAGATGATGTTTACATTGAGTCATCTTCAAAGGGCCCTGCATCGATTCCAGAGTATGCGACATCCGAAGCTGGATCTTCTATCGACTTCCGTCCAAGCACCGCTCGAACTAGCTCAAGTGCCGATAACAGCTCAAAGCGACTCAGCAGATCAAGCAAGCGAACATCAAACTCCAACAATTATCTGACCATTCCCAATGGCCATCATCGAAATCCTATCGTGGCTCCGCGAACCAGTTCCCTTTCTGGAAGCTCGACGAACACGATCCAGGAGGGCACCGCTGGACAATCACCTTCACAAAGCTTGTCTAGTTCATCAGCAAACACATCGAATACATGGCAAAGCAAACCAAGCTTCAACTCCCAAGAAGCCAAGGTTGTCGCCTTGTATCCCGACCAGGGACGTTCAGATTCTACTGATTCCGAGCAAGATAAGGAAGTCGATTCTGAGAATGATCCCGAACCAGAGCTCGACTTTCTTCCTGCGATGAGATACGTTCCCCACGAATCTATCTCTCCCAACACCGATGCGCCGACGCCTCCTCTGAGTCCAAGCTCCGTCGACTTCTACATCCGCTCTGCGCACTCTTCTATCGATGGCAAGGGAAGCCATAACCGCTTCATGGCTGTTACACGCCAGGAGGAGATGCTTCTGGCCGCGCTCCGCCACAAGCGACAGATCATGCGTGGTTCTATCCTTTCTGAGATGGAAGAGAACAGCCGAAACGAGAAGGCTAATCATAAGGGCCACCAGTCGAAGCCCTCAGAGGCCACCATCACCGAAGAGACCTTCGACCTCGACTTGGATTTCCCTGCTCCTCCCACCTTTAAGGATAAGACAACTGTTGCTGCTGATGGCACCACGGTTATCGACTTGAGCCACCAAAATTGGTCTGGCAAATCTGAAGCCACCACTTCTACTCATCACTCTAATAAAAAGGTCCATGAGCCTAAGCCTCGTAAGAATGATCACCACCAGCACGAGCGTATACTTCTTTATATCGACAAAGGTCTTGCTGCAGAACACTCCATCGATGATGCCGAGCCCAGCCCTGATTTGAGCGACTTTTACGACTACGAATTCGAAGACGAATCTGAGGGTTCAGAGGTTGTGCCTGAGGTTGTCATGTATACCCAGCAGCGTCGACACAGCGATCGAAAGGAGCGCCAGTCAGTTGTCAAGCGCCAAACGAGCCGATCGCGTCAACGAAGCCCTCAGCCTCATAGCGAGAACCTCGAGGTTGGCGTTCCCCGACCCGACAGCCCCATCTCCCCTGATGCTCTCTCGACTGGGGCTCCTAGAGTCAACAAGAAGATGGCTCGTCTGAGTGCCGTTGGACCCCCTGCGAAATGGGGGTTTGAGGACTAGACATCATACCATATCACACATATCATTTGCGATTTACGATACATTTCACCAACGTTCACATTTCATTTATACATATTTTTAAAACAGCATTCTGGGGATTGGAGTATTTTATTTCTTGGATACCTCGGTCACTTTGATGATCACGCACATCAGACATTTTCCTTTGTCGGCGATGATTACCTGCGATTTACTTTTTTATTTTCCCTGGAGTACTTCAGCTAAAGCGGCGTACTGGGGATATCTAAGGCCCCTTTGTCATGAAAGTGGAACGGAGAGATTTCCCTCAACGACTATGCCCCAACTCTCTTAGGATATCTCGAAACGTCTAGCCTTCTACCATCTCTACGAAAATCGACTTTGCTTTGAGTCATCGGGTCTGGGATCGGTCTTGAGGACAGGCGCAAGAGCGGGTAGCAAATTTTGTTCTTTGACGAACGTGACGAAAAGCCAATAGGAATTGGAGGATACTGGGACTGTAATGTGATGAAGACGGAAGGGAAGGGAGAGAGAGGCATTCTGCAGCTTTGTATATCATATTGTAGTTCGCGATTGTTATAATCGCATATATTCTCGAACAACAGCGGAGTATGGCCAGTTGGCTTCTTTCTTACTCCTTCTTGAAAGACTTTGTCTTCATGTTCGATTCATTGATTTGTCGTATGGGGTTTATCTTGACATAACGGCATGTAGAGGTGTTCGTGACTTAGAAGTAGGTAGAGCCCTCAGGAGGCTGGGCGATCTTCTTATTCTGGGACGAGGCCATGTATCTGTGGGATGTTAACATACTGCCGCTTTGCTTGCTTCCATATAACAATGGCTTACCGTCGCAGCTCTATGAGCACAGTCTCCATGGTGTTCTCGCGCTTCCATTGGGCGAGGCAGGGCAGTTGGTTAGGGTCGACGATGCCGTTGGTAGGGTTAACACAGGGCAAGTTGACCTGGCTGATGAACTGGATCGAAGGAGGCTTGTCAGGGTACTCGGGGCCGCAGTGCATCTTGACACTGTAGATACGGTTCTCGTGGACGGACTGAACCAGGATAGGTTAGCGATGATCTTCGCGAATCTATGATAATCTCGATTGCTTCCATATACTAGAGCGGGGCACGTACATGAGGAGGTCCAAGAATTGTGCCGTTCCACTTGCTCATGAGAAGATCCTCGGGATCCTCAAGACCGTAACTGCATGCCTCAGCGCCGAGACCCTTCTCTCCCTTCTCGAGCTCCTCCAGTAGACGAAAGTTGCGAGGAACCTTGGCAGACATTGTGTTGGATTACTCAAAGAGAACCTGGTTGGATAGAGATTATTGTCGGTCGAATACTGTGGGATTTTCTGTATCAGAGCTCAAAAATCATGGATGAGTAAGAAACGAGGTTCGCGATAGATGACGTTGGAGTAGTGACGGTTGATATTGGGTGACTCTGATTTGGTTTGGTTTGGTCTGGCCTGGTGGGATCCAGTCACAGTCGCGGGGCAAACAAACAGAAAGGAAGGCGGTGAATTGTCTCGATAAGAGCAACCAAGAGTTCCCCGCCAATACCTCTTTAGACATTGGAGGCACAGCCACAGAAAACCGAGGCAAGCAGCTTGTCACTAGCCACCCGCGTCACATCGAGCTTGCCTGGTCGAGCGGGCAAACGTCGGAATAAGGTATTCAAAGGAAGCTCTGAGCTCACCCGACCACAGACAGAACTGAGAGTGTTTTTCCCACTGGCCCGGAGGAGAGGACGTCATTCTGGAATCGTGACCTTCAACAGACTCCAACTCTCTATATCATGGCCATGTCCCTTGCGCGGACTGCCCTCAGGGCGCCGCAATCGCGTCTCATTACAGCTGCCGCCGCCATCGCAGCTCGATCTATCGCCGCGCACCGGTCCTTCAGCACCACCAACCATACTCTACTCCCCTCCGGCTTCGGATCTCCCGTCTTGCCTTCATACTTCTCGAAGCCACGGCTGCCGGCCAATACGGTAGTCCGGTTTGTGCCTCAGCAGACGGCTTGGATCGTTGAGCGCATGGGAAAGTTTAACCGTATTCTTGACCCCGGTCTGGCTATCCTCGTGCCTTTTATCGATCGAATCGCATACGTCAAAAGCCTCAAGGAAGTTGCCATTGAGATACCCAGCCAAAGTGCCATCACTGCAGACAACGTTACTCTAGAGCTTGACGGTGTTTTGTTCACCCGTGTCTTTGATGCGTATAAAGCAAGGTGAGTTATCCAACTGTAAAGAGCTATTGAGTTCGTGATGGACATGTGACTGACCCAAAACTTGTATTACAATAGCTATGGAGTTGAAGATGCCGAATATGCCATCTCTCAGCTTGCCCAGACGACCATGCGATCCGAGATTGGTCAATTGACCCTCGACCACGTCCTCAAGGAGCGTGCTGCCCTCAACACCAACATCACCGCTGCTATCAACGATGCTGCCGAAGCTTGGGGTGTGACCTGCTTACGTTACGAGATTCGAGATATCCATGCTCCTGGCGCTGTTGTTGAGGCCATGCACCGACAGGTCACTGCCGAGCGTTCCAAGCGTGCCGAGATTCTCGAGTCCGAGGGTCAGCGACAAAGTGCCATCAACATAGCTGAGGGTAAGAAGCAGAGTGTCATTCTTGCTTCCGAGGCTTTGCGCGCCGAGCGAATCAACGAGGCCGATGGTGAAGCCGAAGCCATCCGTCTCAAGGCTACTGCCACTGCTCAGGGTATCGATGCTGTCTCTGAGAGTATCCTCAAGGGTGATGCTGGTGCCCAGGCTGCCGTCAGCCTGAGAGTTGCTGAGAAGTACGTCGATGCCTTTGGCAAGTTGGCTCGTGAGAGCACAGCTGTTGTCGTTCCCGGAAATGTTGGAGATATCAGCGGCATGATCGCCACTGGACTGAGTGTTTTCGGCAAGGTTGGCCAGGCCCAGGCACAAACGATGGCCAAGTCTCTTGTCGAGCCCAAGAAGGAAGGCTCGGAGACTGAGACTGATACGCCCTCAGAGCTTGATGGCCAGGCGAAGCCCGGCGTCAAGGAGACGGTGATCGAGAGCTTCAACCAGGCTGCCAAGCGATAGGGATAAAATACTAAAATAGCCTATGGCACATTACGGAAACGAGATGAAACCACCCTTATATCAACTCATCACTCAACCACCACATGAACATTTCACACTACCATGATTACCGGCGTTCAGCGGATGTACTATAGGGATCTCTGGAGGATCCGAGACGGCTTTGCTCACAGAGCTGGGGGATAACGGAGAGAAACGTCATCATGTAACATCAAATTTTCTTTATTCACAGTTTAAGCGCATGGCAAAAGGAGGGAAAATCACGGCTCACCAGTCTACCCACTTCTTCAAGCATATAAATAGCCTGCTGTTGAAGTAGGGGGGCACAGAATCGAACTATTTTGACTTTTACTATGTATTCCCTCACGGTAACCTGGCATTTCCTGTTGTCTCTGGAGTTCCGGGTTGTGTCTGTTGTTTAAGGAGTAATGAAGTAATGAAGACGAATATCACAAGGACGAAGCATGGCTTATTGATTGATTCAGGGGTATATTGATTTAAAACTAAGGTATGTACCAAGAATATTCCCAAGCCCATGCCAACACCATTCATTACTTCCAGCTTCTGCATCGCTTCCAAAGCTCAAGGCACAATGCCAGTTCAGCTTGTCCATGTCTCTAGGATATTCGTATCATCTTGACGATTATATCGAGTTACTCGGGTCACAACTTAGAGGAAAAGAGGAAACATGGCAACAAGACCCATGAAGAAGCTAGGCACCAAGATGGAGCCACTGTTGCTTCCTCCATTGTCGCTGCTGCTGCTACTGCCGCTGTCTCCATCATCGTCGCCACCAGATCTGAGGCCGGTAGGTTCAGCAGCCGAAGAGAATGTAGAGAACTTGTTATCGTCGATCGTAGGGACAGGCTCGATCGAAGGGGCCGTGAATGAGGGAGAATCGAATGTAAGTGTTGGGGACTCTCGAGTGAAGCTGGACTTGTCATCATCGTCGTCGTCGGAGCCGCCACTTGAGCCACCACCGCTGCTACCTCCGCTTGAGCGATAGCCGCAAGTACCGTCGCTCCTGCAGATTTGTCCAGAGAGACAGTATCCTGTATCACAGCAGACCATTCCCTTGGGCATGCAGCCATCACCACACTTCTCTTGGTAAGTCGCGCAGCTACCACCAGAGGAGCCGCCGGATGAGCCGCCAGACGAACCTCCTGAACTGCCACCAGAGCCAGAGCCATAGTTGCAAGTTCCACCGGAGCCGCAGGTCTGGCCACGGAGACAGTAGCCAGTATCACAGCAGACCATGCCCTTGGGCATACAACCATCACCACAGGTCTCCTGGAAGCTCAAGCATGAACCGCCAGACGAACCGCCGGAGGAACCACCAGAAGAGCCACCACTTCCGCCGCTGGTACACTCGCCCTTGGTGACACAATACGCTCCGCAGAGCTCCTTGCCCGGTGTACAACCAGTTGGGGGGCCAGAGCATAGCTTTCCGTCCTCACAGCAGCCTTCAGCTTGACAATGATAGCCATCATCACAGTAGGCTCCTGTTCCCTTGTTACAGCACTCAGCGCCGGCATCCATGCAGCCGCTATCGCACGATGTCTTGCCAGCGGGACAAGAACCAGCCATGCTGAGAGTCTGGGGACGAGGAGTGAAGCCAGAGAGAAGGGGAAGACCCTTTGGGTGTGCTGCTTTGGAGTTGCTGAAGTGGACGCTATCAGCCGCGAAGGTCAAGCCCGCGAGGGCGAGGAGAAGAGTTGATCGCAGCATGTTTGAAAGCTTGTATCAGAGGGTTTGATCCACCGAAAACGATTGGGTTGAGAGAATTCTGGCGAGCGAAGCAGACAGGTCAAGCTGAACAGGAGGTTTTCCCGTCTTATAAGAGCACTGGTATTAACAGGCTGCTACCTACGGGAACGGCTGAAAGCCAGCCGTCGAGTCACAGATCAGTTAGAATCAACTAGCTGGGTATCTTAATATGCTAATGTATCAAATGTACGCCACCAAATATCTCCAGGGTCAAAGGTGGAAGCTCCATCTTGATGATGGTTTCGTGCGGGTACCATATCCGTCTGTCTGTGCTGGAGGCACGACCATCCACCAATACAAATTGCAGCAGGTCGCCACAATACCTTGCTAAACTATAGGCAGCTGTAACTTCTCTGTAATGTGTCTACTGTCAGTGACTAATACCAAGCTTCTACTCCGCTGTATCTAGTGTATGTCCTCGAGTTGAAGATCTCCGTTGAGACGAGTTCCCATATCCAGACAGCGTGACATACCAAAATAGGGCATGAGTGCGAGTGTCAGACCGGCCCAACCACATTCCGAATAAGACTATCCTCAAATTCTGCCCGATCATCATGCACCGTCCATGAACCAAACAATTTAGCAGTGTTACTCTCTATAAGTTGGTGGGGACTGGGGTTCAGCTGCTTGGGATCCCTGCATCGATCCTAGATAGCCTGCCCTGGCCCAAGAGATGAGCAGACGAGGAGGGAAGTCGGAAGATGATCTTTTTCACAAACATCGGTCATAAGGCCATGAACCCAGGTCTAGTCTCGTACCTCGCATTTGGCCCATAACACAACTTGCATAGTTGAGCTGCAGTGTAACGCTGTTAGTGCAAGGCTGGTTGCATACAGTGGATGAGTTGTAGGTTGAGTCGACCAAACAGATGGAAAAAGGCTGAAAATGAAACAGCCGCTGAACAAAGTTAAGATTAGGCTTCTGTCTTGTTTGCCCTGCAAGGCCGGGGGTTCCAAATTTACCGTCCAACGATATCGAGCCGTTGACGCACTAATGCTCTGCCCTATGAGACTCATCTCGTGTCGGCCGCTTGCACTAACTAGAGCAATTAATGTTCCGTCCCATCCTGTATCACCGGTGACATTCATCGACTCTTCTGCTGTCCCGAATTTAGATCACCGACAGAGTTCGCCCTAGGCAGAAAGGGACGGAAGCTCAACGTACAAGGCTGATTGATCCATCACACTCTCTGTTGGATATTGGTGAAGGCCTCAATCAGTGACAGGTGACTTGTGCGAAAATTGCCGCAAATCTCGGAGCTTGTCCAAGGATACAGGCAGGAGGACAAGGTCTTTAATTCTGCAGCTAAAATGTTCCACAGGGTCCAGATGTTTTGAGCATTGAGCGGTGGAGGTGGCGCTGGTGGCACCGAGAATATGCTAACCTATTCACGGCTCCTCTTATTGAACAGTTTCTCTTGGGGAAGTGGTGTTGATGATCCTCGAATTTCTTATCCTTGCACTATCAATAAGGATTATTCCTCCTCACACTAATGCTGCCAAAGTGGCGGTGATTCGATAACATTGTGATGATGGAGAAGTTGGCCCAACGAGAGGGTGTCATAAGGAGTATGGCGTTAGAACAATTAGTATTGATAAATATCAATCAGAAATGTTTGGGGGACCTGTGAATATGCTATCTTTAGTAACAATCTTTCTCGCATCTTGCACATGTGACAAACATAACCCTCCCTTCAGCAAATACCTCATACTGACACTCGAATATCCTTCTTGATCAAAGTACCAACAATCTCCTCGCATGCAAAGGAAACCTGCAGTTTCTCATCACGCTTTGCTCCCAAACCGATAATCATCTCTTTCTTGTCAACAAGCTTTTTGGCACTTCCTCGCCAGAACCAAACAAGTCGTCCGTCATCCCCTTGGACAAGCAATGTGAGCCAGGGTGTGCGGCCTTTCCAGTGAGGTAACTTCTCATTGTCGAATCCGAGGACAGCTCGAGCAATCCAAAGAGGTTGTTTAGGTTTTGACGTATCTGTTGCAGACCGATTGTCTTCATGCGGAGCTGCTGACTTCGAGTTGGCAGTCGCGTCGGGAATGTAAGGGCCAATAAGCTCAAAGTCGAGTGTGAGACGAGGAAATCCGGCAACTTTGTGAAGGATAGTCTGGCCGAAAGGTGGGTTTCGACTAAGAATGCGTTCGATGTTGTAGAATTCAACCTTGGATAACTGTTTTATGTTCTTGATGTTGGCCTTGACGAGCTTGTCCTTTTTCGCTTGGCCGATGCCCTCGATTTGGAGGAGTTGACTGTCGCTTCCCTCCCAAACTCCAGCCTTGACACACCTCAGCACTTCAAGAGCAACGTAGACTCCCTTCCCATCGCCTCGTTCCCCAAGTATGTCGGCGAGGCACCTCAGCACATGGTCTAGGAGTTTGTACATACGGGAGAGTTCTTTCGTCAGCTCTTTGCGAGAAGGCCCCGATAGTTTGTTAGGCCAGCCAGTCTTGAGCAGATCAACCTGAACCAAGAGATAAACTTTGTGCCAGGGTTGGGAGATGAATTCCTTGACTTGATAAGGGATGCCGGTGTTGTCGTTGATTGCTCTGAAGAAGGCGGTCTCCTCCTTTTTCATTGGGAACGACTTGAACTCGGTGGCAGAGCATGCATTCCTCAAGATGTCACGAGCATCTGGCTTGCTTTTAATCTGGCGAAGGATCTTGAAGGTCGAGGTGGAAATTTCGTAACGCTTTTGGATTTCGTTTGAAGTTTCTGAAGCCAGAGTTTGCGGGCCCGACGCCGCCTGAGGTGCTTCTGCCATGATGGACAGAATTGAAGTTGGTTTGTTTTGCGAGTTTTTCTTTATTTTCAGACAGCAGAAATAACTTGAAGATCTTGAAAGGCACGGGACCTTCCATCTTGTTATTGCAGAGTACCTCCTGCTTGCTTTGGGTCATCCATCGTTGGAGAGTGTGGAAACTGCACCTTCCTCCCCTGAAGATCAGTCAAGAACGACAAGTAAGGTAGGTAGGTGCCTGGCACACTCAACCGCTGTTTAAGGTAGTACTTACCTCACGAAATGAATTTTGGAAAGCATCGAAGTCGCAACTCAAAATGATAAATGATGACGCCTTCCATCATAAGAAGAACATTGGCTCTTGAGTGTCGAAACATCTGTCGATGCTATTTTAGCCAGAATGAACGGCGAACAAAGGGGGCCAAAGACAAAGTGAGAGAAGACGGAAGAAAACACCGACTAAATATTATGTTCTACCAAGAGACATTTCTCTCAAGTAAATATGACCAGAAATGACAGGTCCTTTATCTTGTTGTGAGGGCATCCAACTTTACTCAGAGCTGACTGAGTGGCAACCTCCTGGACTGGAAGCGACGACATTTCTTCTGGTCGACAACCTTTCAGTTGTAGTCCAAGATAAGGCTGACCGGGTAAGAGTGAAAATGACTTTATGCCCGGATATGCCTTTTGCTGGTGAAATAATTCCGTCTCAGTGGAGACCTCAACTCAGCTGAAAGTTGATGAGGGGTCATTTGTCGGCGAAGACTCATCTTCATTCAAGGTAGCTCTACATATCTAATTAGTTATGACACGACACATTTCACTCTGATTTTCTTTAAATTTTCGATCGAAATTAGGGAACTAAGCAATAATGCTGCCTTACAAGCTCCAACTTACTTCTACTGTAAATCATCACAATGTCATCTCGCCCGCAGTTCTTTCATCTTCCCAACTCTGTATCGTGTCGTATAGTCGACCGCTTCAGTGACCTCCCCGACGATGCAGAGGTCGAAGAAGATGAGAATGGCAAAATTCAATTTTGGCCGCTATTGAAACACCTTCTCTATACGCCTGTGTCGAGTATCGCGCAGCTGATTGATCGGTTACAAACAATTGCTGCCAACGCAGAGACATGCCATGATAGTGACTATGGCTTTCTGAAAAGGTTTTTTGAACAGCGAGGCGAAGCTGATATGCTCCATACGATATGGCCAAAGATTCGTGATATTGCACTCGCGTTGCCTACCTACTTTCCTGATGGAAAGCTTGAGCTGCTTCAGCCGGAACATCCACTTCATCTAAGTCGTGGGCAAATTGCTTGTCTTGTGGTACATCAATTCCTCTGCTCATTTACACCTCAAAGGAACGACGATGGGTATCAAGTTCTGGGCATATGGTTCTCATCCGAGCAACGACATCCTTTCGCAGTACAGATGTACTTGGAAGCTTTGTTTACATACTTTGGGAGTATACCCGAAGCAATTGCTCTTCTGGAAGACCATCAACTTACGCCCAATGGTGCTCACGGTTCTATCTCATACGAACTTCATCTAGAGAAACCAGTCTCATTAGAGGCTGCGAAGTTAGCAAAGCTACAGGTGAACTTGCTGGACGCTCACACATCAAATACACATAATCCAGAAGTCCAAGGTGAAGGAGGAGCAGCTGTCGTATCATCCAACAAGGTCATCGGGTTTGGCCAATCCGCCACCCAAGAAGAAATCTTTGTCGGGATTGCTCCTGAAGCTTATCCCGTTGTCCTGGTTGCGCCTCATCTCACAAACGACACAGTCATCACTGTTTCTGGAGCGAGAGCAATGGTTGATATGAAAGGTCAAAGACGTAATATCGAATGGACGATACGTCCCACGCCGCCAACAGAAGACTTCGGAGAATGGAAGAAGTCATGGATTGGAGGTCGTCTTGTCTTCATGGACGCTTTGGAGATGGACATGCTCGACCACTCGGAAGACATTGGGTTACCCGACTTATCTCGTGAGAACATTGATCGAGAAATCAACAAAGCAGCAAATGGGTTTTCATCCTACAAAGGAACTTCTGTTTTCACTGGGCTCTGGGGCTGTGGCGCCTTCGGAGGTGACCCAGGGGTGAAGCTCCTGATCCTATGGCTCGCAGCGGGTGTAGCTGATGTTGAGCTGAATCTAATGCTTGGGCCCGGAGAACATGACCTTGGAAGGAAACTGGAGGAGGTAGTCAGAGCTTGCCAAGATTTGACCGCAACTGGCGCGCGCGAGCTGTTATCAAGAATTCCTCGAGACTTGAGAGGTGGAGGAATTTTGGAATGGGCTGCGAACGAGGCTTCAGGGGCTCAGCATGACACATGTTGAGGGTTAGGAATCATGACCTTACCAGCCAAGGCTGGAAAGAATGATTACTCCGTAAGCTCATTAGAATTCTGAAAATCAGGACCAAACTGAACCCCTTTATGGACTATTGTTACCTGAAGCACTTGAGGAGTAAGTGGACCTTGAACCCGCGTATAATCCCAGTTGCTGTACAGATCCCGAGTATATCGGGGTTTGGGAGAAGTCCGGAATCTTTTTGGCTTTTATGGAAACTCATGTTGCTATAATCGTATATTGTTGAGGCCAGAAAGCAACGAGGCGTATGCAAACAATGGCTATCAGGAAAACACTTTGTGACGAGAGGACCGTGGGATGGCCCAAGTATAACCTTATAACCTTAAAATATGCATCATAGGCCCCATACAGAAAGTTTCCTGAACTAAGTGCGAGAGTAGTCTCTAATTTAGGTTTGCGTAAACCATTTTATTGGGTTTAGTAGTGGTACTCTTGTTCATTGGCTGTTTCTTACTGCTTTCTACATCGAGTGATCACTTCGGACTACGGTTTGATAGACAATACACATATTAAATTCGGACGGCAAGATGTGATAAGTAATCTATTGATTATTTATGTTCCTTCAAAAAGTATATACATCGTAATCGAAGCTCTTCATTTCACCAACGATGCTGCTGGCGAAGAAGCCCAGACAATGGACCACCGCTTACAGCTTAAGAGTGGCACCAGCGACACCAACAACAGCCGACTTGACCTTGGAGGAGCCGACAAGAGAGTACTGGTAAGGGATGTTGGACTTGGAGATGGAGCCCTTGGGAGCATCGTTGGTGGAACCGCCCAGGTTGACATCGTTGACAGAGATGGTACCAGTCTCCTTGGAGTCCTTGGAGGTGAGAGCCTTCTTAGCGCTGGAGAAGGTGGTAGACTCGACAAGAACCTGAGCGCCCATGCGGGAGTTGACACCGGTCACGCTGATATCCTCGTAGTAGTTGTTGAAGACGTGGACGAAACCGAAGCGGACAGAGGGAGCGCGAGATCCAATGCTGGACCAGTGGTTGTTGGCGTAGGTAACGTGAAGAGTGCCCTTGTCCTCGGAGCCGTTGCTGTCGGAGTGGCCGACGAGAGAGGCCTTGTGGTGGTCGTGGAAGTGGGTGTTGGAGATGGTGACGAAGTCAGAGGCGTGGGTGACATCCAGGAGACCGTCGTAGAAGTCCTTGTCCTTGGACAGGTCGGAGGACAGCTCGCAGTGGTCGACCCAGACGTTGGTGGACTTCTGGATACCGATGGCATCACCGTTGTCAGCAACAACGTTCTTGATCTTGAGGTTGCGAACGATGACGTTCTTCTGCTTGTTGATGTAAAGACCAATGTTGTCAAGAGAAGCACCAGCAGCACCGACGATGGTCTTGTCAGACTTGACGCGGATCTTGTTGTTTCCAGAGATCTGGCCCTTGACGTAGATGACCTGCTTGCCCTCAGACTCAGCAGCCTTGCTGAACTCGGCAAGAGAAGAGACAGTCACGGTAGCACCACCAGCACCACCGGTAGTACCGCCGTTCTGTGTAGCGTAACCAATGTTGGCAGCATCGGTGATGGCAGCTCGCTTGCCGAGAGTCTTTCCGGCCTCCTGGAAGGTAGGAGTAGGGACGGCGCTGACCAGAGCAGCGAGGTTGAGAAGACCGAGGAACTTCATGTTGACGATTTTAAGTGTATATATCAAGAAATTGTGTAAAAGAAAGAGTGGAAGTCGGAACCAGTCCAGACAGTAACGATTGAAAAATTTGGAAAAGAGTAGTGAAGGATGAAGGACAGAAGAGGAGGGAGAGTTGGTGGTCACAACGAGGTTCTTATATATGAAGCCATCACGAGATGTCGTGCTCAGTCGTCCTGATCATCGAACACTGTACCCCTGGATGCGGTGATGATCAATTGCCGTCGACAACATTGAACAAGATGGTGGTTCCAAGGGTTTGAAACGTCTTTACACGAATAGGATAATTCTCCGGATTTGAAACGGGAGGTGGGCCAACAATCCGGAGCAGAAGTGGATCCTCAATGCCGGACCATGCCATCGGCGCTCGGCCGGTATCGGTAACGCGCCCAGTTAAACAGTTTCAGGTCTGATATTTTGGGAGGTTGACAGAACAAAGAAGTGAAATCACCACATACAGAACTCGGATACGGATACAGCATCTCCGGATCGACAATAATCATGTCTGATCATCTCGAATACTCGGTCAGCAATACCCCGAGTCCAACATGACAACCTCGTCAGAGGAGACGATGCAACATGTATCCTTTAATTCGCCCACCACGGAAACGCTGCCTCTCCCTTCTTGGCAGCCGAGATACACTGAAGCTTGAATTAATCTTAAATGGCCTTGGCTCTAACTTAAGCATCATTGGAATAAGCTTAAAGATATGTCTACATATGACGACCGACGAGTGACATGCTTCACAAGTGTATCTCATGAAAGCTACCTATCTACGGAGTAATGAAAGGAGAATTGACTTGTCTTTGCTAGCACATTCAAGAAAGCTTTGCAAACATCATTTTTTTTGCACCGTCAAGTGGGTGACAGTTACGAAAGCGCGTATATACCCCATATGATTGAAACATTTCGAAACAGCCCCAATTGTTCAGCCTTTCATCTCATCAATCCCGGACTACGCATTCACCATTCTCCCACCAATAATTGCGACCTTGTCCACCTGGGGTTGTGGAGCTGTCATGGAAGGAAAATGGTAAGGCTAAGCGCCTGGGGGAGCAAAGAAAACCCTGGACCTCGATCCTAGATGATGAAAAGATTTAGGTAACTTGGCATAAGTGTAGGGAACTCTTTACTAAGATTATTTCAGCACCCTCTTCTATAAAGTCTTATATTTCTTGCTCCCCGATGACACTGTGCTGCTGTTTCATAGTTCTGCACCAAGTCTTCGTAGGACCAGCCTGGGGGAAGAAAACACAAGACTAGGTTTGGTGTAAGCTGGGCGGCGGGGGAGAGACAAGAAAACTTAGGATCCCTACGGAGTATCCTAAAGGGAAAATGATTGAGTTAACTCTGATAAGCCTGAGGAAAGTTTAGTATATTCTAGGTTCTGTTCATACTAAAGTTAGAGGATGTCTTCTAGGTTTGTTTAAACTCATCAAAGGATGCTGCACCAACCTCCCCTTGAATCAGTACCGACACCGCTCTCAAGAACACCGACATCTAGCCAAGCCTTCTTGACTTTCTTCGCATCAGCCGACCCGTACAGCTCTTGCGCACAGTCTACTGTGGCAGTTGCAAATTGCTTGAACGTAGACTTGGGAGGGATTTTGCCCGACCTCAAAGCTGCCCACCAAATCTTGCCAGCCTTCTCCTAAGAGTATCCGCCGAACGAGACAGAAGCAAGGTAAAATGCTTTGTTGGGGATCCCGGAATATATGTGTACTCCACCGTTATCCTCGTATGTTGTCCTGAATTGCTTCATGTGCCCAACCTGCGGATCTTTGCCAAAAACCGGATCGTCGTAGGCAGTTCCAGGCTCCTTCATGCTTCGCAGAGCAGTGCCCTTGACTCCAGGAAGAATGCAGTCTTCGCCGATTAGCCAGTCTGCAACGTCCGATTTCTCGTCCTGAACCCTTTGCTTCACCATGATGCCGAACGCGTCCGAGACATGCTCGTTTAGAGCACCGGCCTGACCATAGTAGTCAAGGGGGCTTGTGTGCTCTGTAACTGCGTGTGTAAGTTCATGGCCGATGACATCGATACATCCGGTAAAGTTGTTGAGAAACTCGCCGCCGTCGCCAAAGACCATCTGAAGCTTTTCTGGGTCCCAGACTAGAGAGATCTTGTTAGTAGACGTCGAGTAAGTTCACTGCAATTGCTACTCACAAGCATTTTCGTATTGTTTACCAAAGTGAACAGTACTGATGACGTCCATATCCTTGTTGTCGATTGACAGCCATTGGAAGAACTTTTTGTAGAAACCCAACACGAGTCCCACGTTGTCGAAGGCCTCATTGACAGCCTTATCAGAAGATGGCTTGCTTGTATCGGCTTCCTTCTTCCCGTTGTCGCGAATGAGGTCGCCAGGAAGTTTACCTTCGTTTGAACTCTCGTGTATGTCATGCACAGCACGGTAGGGAGGGTCGTCCGTAGCAGTTAGCGATTGGACAACATGTGAGGTCCCGGGTTCTGTGGACTGCGAGGAGCCCAGCGCCTGCTGTGCCCCTCTGACTTTTCCGATGATAGTTTCAAGATGATCGAGGCCCTTTTGGGCTCTTGAACGCTGTGCATCGTCCGCTTGATCTGAAGCGATGACATTTCGAAAGAGTGCAGGAGGAACGATCTGCTGCTGGACTTGGTTGTACGACTTCAAATACTGCTCCCGACGCTCCTGGATGTTTTTCAAGAACTGTTCTGTGTGTGCAAGAGATGCTAGTGCGATCTCTCGGTGCTCGGGGGTCACTGCTTTGCTCTTCGAGATAGCTCGGAGGAGGTGGGGAGGTACAGCAACCATGATGAATGTTGAATGTGAATAATTGTATGAATACTAGACTGTGGTGATATGAGAGTTTGAAAGAGAGAGAAGAGAGATTAGACTGGGAGATCCAACATAAGGTGCCTGCAGAGGTCGGAATGTGACTTCCATAATAATCCATGGATGTTATCAGGAAGGCATGCCTCAGTGAGAAAGATCCTCAAACTTGAGACTGCCTTACCAAAAATGCTCCAAATTCCAAGTAAGTTTTGTCAAGTTCAACCGATGCGACGAACACGGAGGCGTTGGGTTCGCAACAGGAGCAAGATGAGAACAATAAACAGGATGTTACCATGGCAAAGTTAGTACCTAACTCGCCAACTCTTTCCGTCATATTTCCACTTAACGCTTTAGCCACTACCTTATATTACCTATGCTGATAAACGCAATCGATCGATGGTGAGGAATAATCATTACTTCCTAGGTATGCAGTTGGTTAATGCTTACATCTGGGCAAGGGCGCTGGGGGAGGAAAGAAAAGTCAAGACCTTGATCCCAAATGATAAGAAGTCTGAGGATGTCTTTGCCAGGTTTAATGCACCTTTGTTGAGTTTACTTGACATCCTATATCAAGGTCTAATCTTTTCTTGCTCCCCGAGGGGGGATTTAAGAGACATCCAGAGATGGGCAACAATCTCTCCAAGCATCGATCCGTTGCCTTGATGTCATCCTGTCTCTGGTAACTAAGTGGTCAATTTCCCGCACTGACCTCCAGTGACAGTCACTGTAAGAATGGATTAACTACTATCACCTGGAGTTGTATGCACCCTTGGTTCTTCAATAGTCAGCTAGTTACATGATGCCAGTGTCGGGGATGATAACTACACAAGTTGGGACCATTTTCGCAGGATCTTAAGGAAGTGGCAATGCCGTTTACAATGATCAGTGCTCCTATGCTATTGAGGCAGTATCGAAGGTCGAAATTGTAAGGATCTTCTTACTGGGCGAAGTCATGCTTATATATGTCTAGGTAATATATAGTTCCTTTATAACTATAATACTAGGGATCTCAGGCACTAGAGACTTCACAGAGGAGTATCAAGTCAAAGCAAATAAGAATCAAGTATATACCATATAACACATCTAAGAAAAATAAAATTAAAAACAGGCATGATTCGAACACATAACCTTCGTGACAAAAAGGAGAGATGACGGCCGAGAATTCCGGGCTAGCGAGTTTAGCTATGACTGGCCTGCCCTTCCCAACTAGGCCATCATCTCTAGGATCCTGTCTCGAAAGTACTGTGGGCGATTACGCGTGATAAGAGGTTCAGCTCTTCATTTCTATGCCACCTTGAAAGAGAAAGTCTGGTGTTGCAAGTTTCGGGGTAGGTTGCAGGGATGTAGGGGAGTTTTTATACTGAATGGCGATAACCTTTGGGGTACCTGCATATCCGCTCCACCCACACACGGGGAATCCTTGCGCTTATCCCTTTTGTGATGAACCTTGAATCATGGATGCACAATCTGTGCAGTTGTGAGTTAACATTCATTTACTTTCACACTTGAGCAATCGTGATGCAAGAAGCAAAGATGCAAATAAGTGAGACCCAATTGGAACCACTTTCACCAAAACATGCGGCTCAATCAAAGACAACAAAAGCCATGTCTCACTCCCCTCAGCCAGCCGCATTTCTGAGCACACCCTCACAGCCCAAACAATACTATTTCTCAGCCAAGCACTCTAATTTCCCTCAAGTTGACGATCACAGATAAGCTCAAGATTACGCGTCCGCCAACTCCTCAACTCAGCAGATCGATAGTCTTGGCTTTTGCTCTTTGACCATGCAATATCTTGGGTGGTAATATTGCTCCCTTGATTGACTTTGACACCTCCTCTTTGTTACACGGCCCTTGCATATCACCCTTTACTCTGCATATGCACGTATGTACAACCCTCCAATACAAGCCGCCAACGGCTTGGCTGAATGCAGCCCAGACTAACTCAATCTCATATGCGTCAAAGTACATCACCAAAGGTAAACAAGTCAAAAGTTTGTTCTCAGCAAAATATGCTGCTTCTATTCCATTCGAAAGACAGATTCTATCTGCAAAAGGTATCGTGCGTAAAAAGTGGCATCTAATAATATGCAATGCGTCATCCAATCCAATCCAAAGTAGTAATTCATCCAAGCCATGTCTGTCTTCCGCTGTCAATGTGTCATAGTCCATCTCTAGTTGAAGCCTTCGTACAAAAATTCACACGCTCATCCATCATATGCCCTGTGCATATCTCCGCGAGGGGAAATTGGGCCAAGGCGCTTGGCTTGAAGCCAAGTTTGATCCGTCTCGGCGGGCTCAAGAGAGCAGGTCCTCATTAAAAATCGCTAGGTTTTGTTCAAAAACGTGATGTTTGCTTGCCAAGAGCCCTTTTCCCATGTGTGTTGTTTTTGTTATGATTTTTCTAGCGCTTTTTTTTTTCCTTTGCCCGTCTCTTTCTTTGTCATGAAGTCGCCCTCATTCCAAAAAAAAATACTTCCGAGTGATGAAAAGGTTGGGTTGCCTTGGCAAGCATGTAAGGATCGACTCGAAGTAAGGTAATTAGAATGGTCTGCTTTCTGCATGTAGGTTCTGAAACTCTACATGCTTACAGTGACCCCGAAAGAAGTAATTGTAGAAGCAGAAGTGAAGATCTAGATGAGGATCTGGGCAACCATGAGGCCAGCGAAGGCGGCAACGACGCTGCCGGCCATGCGAGAGCCAGAGTTGACGGGAACGGGTGTGGTGGCGGGCTCAGAAGGAGAAGCACCAGAGCCAGTGGCTGTGGCAGCTCCGGCACCAGCGTCAGACTCAGATCCGGAACCAGAGCTGGATCCGGAACCCTCAGTGGCTGTGGCTGTAGCCTCGGCCTTGGTGCTGGTAGCAGTGGCAAAGGTGGTAGCGACCTCGGAGGTCTTGGTCTCCTTGGCAGACTCAGTCTTGGACTCCTTCTCAGCGGACTTGGTCTTAGACTCGTGAGCGCTGGTGGTCTCAACTGCGGAGGTGGTGGCCTCGGCAGTCTTGGTCTTGGTAGGCTCGGCAGTCTTGGTGGTCTTAGAAACCTTGGAGACGGTGGTGCTGGTGCTGGTCTTGTCGTCGTCGTTGTCGGAAGAGGTCTTCTCAACCTTGATGCTGGTCCAGTCACCAGTCTTGTCAGTGTAGACGTACTGCTTAGCGCCCTTGTTCTGGCCAGGAGCGTCCTTACCAGCGTAGTCAATGATGGTCACGCTGCGGTAGTAGGCATCAAAGGGAGCATCGTCGAAGTCAGTGTAGCCACCAGCCCACTCTCGGGTACCCTCGTTGCTGTTCTTTCCACCAGCAACCCAAGTACCAAGCTTGACCTGCATGGGAGTCTGAGGGAAACCATTGGCGCCCTTAGCATCGGCGGCGTTAAGAGTTCGGACAACAGCATCGTCAATGAGCCAGTCAATCTTGGTAGAGGTCCACTCGATAGAGTACTTGTGAGTAGTGGTAAGAGGAGCAGCAACGGGATGGTACTGAGCACGGTCGTATGTAGAAGTATCGCCCTTGCTGAAGTAGTTGGACTGGACCTGAGCATCATCGCCGCCAACCCACTCCCAGTCAACCTCGTCGAGGTCGTCAGACTGGAGAACGGCGGAGGTAACAATGCCCTGGCCCTTGGCAGCCTGGACGACGACATCGACACGACCAAAGAAGAGGTAGTTGTCGGATCGGATTGTAGGAGCATCGGACTCCTTGTTGATGCGGAATAGAGCACCACGGTCGCTGTACTTGAGTTCGGTTCCAATCATGCCGTGGAAGGCATCACATGCACCCTTGGCCAGGTCGCAGTCAACCTCGTTATCGCCAAAAGCAGGGTCAGCAGGGCATGCTGTGATAATGTCAGTGTCTGTAAATGTTATCTGTAGTAAATATCTACTCACTCTTTTTCAATGGGTTGCAGTCAGTGAAGGTCTGAGCAGAAACCATACCAGCACAGGCAAGAGCCATGGCGGCAGTAGTGAAAGCTTTTGAGAACATTGTATCGTGTATGTGTGATGTGTGATTGCTGTTGTGTGCTTGTTGTTATAATTCAATCTCAAGGTGTTGAGTTGTTATCAAGAGGTGTCTTGAGCGATGGAGTGACGACCACTTGTAAGCTGTATGTGTAATAGGTCTAGGTATATACCTGAGCGAGAGTGTATATAATATAGCAAGCAAAATAGAGTAAACGGAGGTGAAGAGGTATTAAAAGGTATGAAGATAGTGAAACTGAGAGAGGAAGAGGTTCAGGTCAATGAATGGAGACGTTGGTGTTTTAATGGCAGCGCCCTCCCTCTGTCTCGGCGCCTGTGTCTAGACGACTAGAGACGTCTCTAGACTAACTAGAGGCGCCTCGGGTCCGGGTGGATCTGGAGGAGCCTCAACCCCTGACCTTGACCCTGCTCCTGATCCTGACAAGCCAAGGGAAGTCGAGCTCTCGAGCTTGCCAAGTTCGTCTTAGGGGCAGCTAGGGGCTCGTTATTGATCCATGTGCCCCTGTCATGCCACAGAACATGGGCTCTTCCACTGAGATTCCGGTTTCGAGCGAGACATGATTCACCCAAGAACAAGACATTCTCTGGGCGTTAGGCAGTTGGCGGCTGAGACAAGAAACCGCCACGATCCAGAACCGGCGGTTTCTACTGTGAGCCAGTGAGTTTAGGTGCTTAGTCGCTGATGAGAAATTGTTCTGGTGAAAGGCCTTCTGGAAAAAAGCTGACAGTTAGTTGATGTAAGCCACTTTCTTTGTGGCTAGGGTAACACAGCATCAACACCACACAAAGCCTTCGACTCACTCAGAAGCCCACTATGAGATGCCGATCTACCGTTCAGCGCATCCGAGTGACAATATTCTTAGATAGCATCACCTAAACTGGCGAGATGAATCGCTGCGGCAAACTGAATCTTGGCTTTTGGTCGCCTGGGCTAACTCGCATCCACACTTGGACACGATACGAATTCTCACATGGCCAATATCCCGTACCGATAACTCTTAGCTTCTTGGTACAGGCGATCACCATATCAATCAGACACTAGAGGTGCTTTACTATACGGGCTCGAGCATCAACCCGTTGAGATCTGCTGTGACTGTGGCAATGGGTGGAGAGACGCTGGAGATCCAATGAACTATGACGTTTGTGGTTATCGTATAATCCTCAGATCATTCTCTGTAAAAAAAAAATTAAATTTGTTTATTCGAGTTTGAGTGTTAATGGTTGTGATGACGAAGCGCTCTAGACAAGTCTTTTCCTGAAGCAGAACTCGATCACAGCTCAGCCAGTCAGAGGCACGCAGTTCCTGACGATCACCCTGTTCTGACACGCACCGTCTAGAGATTCGTAAGTCAAAACCTCCCTAACTCAGTGTCTGGTTTCGGAGAAAGGCATGGCAGAGGCTGGGAATAACCACCAAAATTCCAACGAGGGGCAGAAGAATACGAGCACTCTCTCCCCTCCCCCAACCTTTTACAGACATGCAGATTCATTTGACGATTCGTAACGATATTGAATTGCTCGGCAAGTTTTCCGTTAGCCCTTCGCCTTGTGCTGATAAGGGAAATGGGGGAACAGGGGGGCCCTTGGGCAATGCGCATGGGCAGAGACAGGATGGAAAAGGGTGGGTAATGCCAGACGAGAGGCGCAGGCTATGGCGAGCTATTCCGGCCTAGTCTGGACCCCTGAAGGAGCTGGAGTTGGAGCTGCACCTCGTTCGAGTCAACTTGTCAGAAGGTGTCGCACAGCATCTGGTTCATGCATGGAAGGGAGAGTGTCCCAGGATTTTGGTTTGGCTAACAATCCTCCAGATCCTCCGCTTACTGTGCTGTGCACAGTGTGCAGTATCTTTGAGAACTCACAGACTGATTTGGTCGTTCTCAATATGGACCGTAACAGAAGCAACACGAGATTGCGCACGAGATAGTCTGCTTGGCGTATGTCACTAGCAGTGAGCGCCCCAAGGCCCAAGTCACTCACCCATTCACTGACTGATGTGCTGGGTTGGGGTATCAGATTACGCATCGTATTCCCCCAAATTGCTTCTCTTGGTCAAACATTGGCACTATCAAAGCGATAAAGCCAAGGGCAATGGCCTCTATTGCTTCTGCCCTGCCCTCACTCGCCCTCGCTTGAGCCCGGTTGAGTGCCGAGTTTCCATCGAACCCATGCTTGCACGTATGCATTATCCATCTTTCATCTGCTCGTCTCTTCTCCATCTTTCCCGAGAGTCCGTGTTGATCCAGAACAGTTTAGAATGGGTTCATTGATCAAAGAATAGATTTTGACCCGCCTCGACGTCACTATTCCCACTTGATCTGAGCAATCCATGTTGGCACAGTAGCAGTAACGTTGCAAAAATAAAGAATAAAGATAGCGAAAACCCTACACGAGCCTCATCACGAGGTCTAGAGCTAAAGCAAAGCATAACATGCCAATGCCAATGGCACTGGAGGCTCAGCCCGCCACATGATGTCGCCTCTGTCCGTAGCTCGATAACGTGTTCTAATTTTATTCTTCACCTTGGCCTACCTGAGTTAGCCCTTGGCAGTCCCGTCGGCCATTTTTTGGAGGGAGCATTCCATTCTCGCCCAGCCCAGTCCAACCCAATTGCCGCTTAGTTACTCACTCATATGACCATTCAGGGCTCTAGGCCTCCAAAGAGCTTAGGCCGGGCCTGGCTTTTGAGCTCGAATCAAATGCCCTGCCGCCCCTCTCGCTGTAACGCTCGATCTGGGGGGGCGCTTCAAGGTCCCTGAAAGAGGGATGCAAGACGAATGTCATCGCGGGCGGGTTATGCCTGTGCCTGTCATTAATTAATTGATTGCATTATCAAGTTTGTCATTGTACGAGTGTATAAGTGCATCTTGCTCTGATTTGTTTCTGACTTCTCCATCCTCTGTTTCACTCTGTCGCATTCATCATCTTGAGCGAAACATTCTATCCGCTTGCATAAGACATGTCCTTATGCGATACAGCCAAGTGAAACTGCGTCATGCCAAATTGGCTGACAATGTTTATCCCCTCTGTCTCTGTATTGACTTGCACTCAACAGACGATCAGACGATATACACACTGACTGAGCACCAAGATAACATCATCCCAACAAGAGAATGTTTTGCAAATCCTCATTTCAGGCCCTGTCTTTTGATTCTGCTCATCACGTCCGTCTATCTCAGATCCTTACTCTCCTCACAGTGCCAAGCTAAAGTCCCCTTGGGCTAAAACTGACCCTGAGTTTCAGAGTCTCGAGATGTTCACCGAACCATCCAATCCAAGTATTGATTGCCCTTCAGCAAAGGGGAGTTCTGACGCGCGGTATTTTCTTCCCAAGCTTCCCCATTCGAGAGATTAACGTTTTCTTTTTCACGTGGATTCACGCCGACACGAGGTGATCGACATGAACATGTCTATCATCTCGGTTTTCTCGACGTTTTCGGTTGATACCTCGTGTATCTGTTCCTTCGCGGTTCCTTTCTGTTCTTTACTGTGATGTTTCCATCATTCGATTGAATTCACTTCAGTTTCTCGTCTAGCAACTCGGCCGGTTACCTCATTGCAGAGCCGATGTCCGAAACCCCCCGTATTTCCATCATTGTGGTCCTCTCCACCACATGATTGACATTGACACCCAATACCTTGCCTGTCACTTTAACCCTGACGGGTGATCTTAACACAGAGTCTTCAATAACTGCAGCCCTAGTGAAATCGTGTCCCATGTTGATTTCTACATATCAATGTCGGCGCTTTGAAGCTGAAGATGGCATCGTTTAGGCATTGGCAAATGTTCATCGTGAAGGATTCACTTACTAAGATCATGCACTCGTAACCTGAGACGAAACCACCTCGTATCATCTCCTTTCCCAGTATCGCATCCGACACAAGCTGTTGTGTTTGGCCGGGATATTATATCATGTCAAGGGATCTCTATCTGAAACCCCGATTATGCGAAACCCCCATTTCATTAATGTTAAGGAACCTCACTTTGGGCAATCAATCCATTACCCCAGTCTCTCATTGGACTTTCACCTACAAGAAAGGAAGGACAATAAGGGACTTGGGTCATACGATGCATGAATGTGACAGTTCGGTCCCAGCATTATTTGAGCCCTAAGTATTCCCAGTTGTAAAGTTTAAGGTACGCTTCCGCTCCAATCATTGGAACAACACCACCGAATACTCCGTAGTGCCAAGATTGTCGTCGTATAGCGATGGCTCTGTGAGTCTTCACATATTAGTTGCTACCCTAAACTTCAGATACTACCGTCGAAGATGAAGGCTGCACGGTATTAGTCTAACTCCGCTGCCTACCAGTATACAGCCAGACACTTACACTGCAGTACAAGAAAGTAACGTGTCTGCTTGTGGTTGTATGCAGAACCGCGTCACTCAATTATGGTCAAGAGCCAGCTTGAAGTAACGTCAAGGTAGCATCCTTTAATTTATATGATCTGCAATGATGGTTGATACAACGGCGGGAAACGACAATCATGGTAAGGTTGCACCGTTCTACGTCGCACTGAAATGAGCTGAAAAGTTAACGCCTATTCATCCAGAAGTATGATTTAAAGTTCGTCAAGCAGTCGATACGAGACATCGTGTGTTGCATCGAGCTGAGTTGTCGCTAGACGAAGACCTTCCTTTTCCTGATAGCATCGAGCCATTATATATAAATAGAATTATACATATATTTGTTACTTCGATATCATTGTTATAATCATGATAGGTTCAAGTGCATTCGTCCACAGGTCTGATTGAGAAGTTCATCGAAGGAGTGTCTGGGGAGCACAAGTAGTGACCATCCACGAAATTACGATGCTACCGTAGATTTGTAGTGCGCCAGACATTTCGCTTAGATAATATAGTATGAGTCTCAGTCTATTTATACATGAAATTAATAGGCCCCAAATTCCGTTACGATTATTGCCGGCGTATCGGTGGACGTTGGTTCGATTAATCTCGCTGAGTGGCATTCTATCAGAGTCTAGAAGGTTAGACCATACAGGCGACTAGAGACTCTGCGGGCAATGAATTTTGGTAATATCGTAGTCCTACCAGAAGCAGATGATGTAACTGCTTCTAAGGAGAGGCTAGACCATACAACTTCAGTTATAAGGTAATATTTTCTAGGCCAACACTTCGATAGGCTGATTATGACTTAAATTATGTCCTCAATATTCCAACGTGATCCATTTCTTAAGAGTATCACTCTGTTCTTTAAATGCACCACATACAATGGACTAGTAGCTGAAGAACTCGGCTTAAGAGACTGGGAGTACTTGCTCAAAATAAGCAGTACGGTGCATATTCACTAACTAAGAGGCCTGGATGTTTGACCAAGGAAGTTTTTGCAGCGGAGATACGGTAGTGGTAATATCATTCGTGAGTGTCGTGACAGATTCGATCAAGTGGCCGTAAGCATCAGCACATTGCGAGTTATCAGCCACACAATGCTTACCAACAAACACCTTTCAAGTCTACTGTAGCTCAGCTTATTTGGATCACTAGCTCTGACGGTCATCTCATGCTTGGCTTGCTGACTACAGGCTAGATGCGGCCTCATGCAGCCCAGATCTTCGGGTCGGAAACTACTGCACGCTTGCATGTAGTTTAGCTTCGAGCACAGGAGTGTAATACACAGTAAGTAGCGACAATAGTATCAAGACTATATGACTATGAGTGTTGTGACGCCTTCGGTCTGTGCTGTGCATGAACTAAGATGGTGTTGATGACGGGATGGTTGGAGATCTCGGACCGCCTTGCATGCATGAGCAAGGACCATGAGCCAGCGAATCTTGAAGACTATCAGATTCCACATTCCATAGCTATGACTCTACTGATTCACCAAAGCGAGTATTATGTGTCTAGAGCTCGCGTCTTGTTTGCTGCCAATCCGTCGATGACACTCGCCTGTATACTCACGAGAGACTTCGTTTTACACACTAGAACACAATAAATGACTACATAGTCCAGTACTCTCTTCAAACAACCCGTTGAGAATACATGACTGTCCCTACTGCCAAGCTGCAGAGTGTTGTCACTTCCCGAGACCTGTCTGTGCCATCAACTCTTCAGTCCCGGCGGAACGGATCGGATACCCTTGCCTGTCACAACATATCACGATCATGCAGACCACATATGACAGCTGCATGAATCATGATTGTACATGTCCGATTCTGTTCGGCTGTTCCTAGCTCTGACGTTCATCCTCCCCAGCCCAGTCCCATCTTGTGACCCCTGACTATCCCAACAAAAGAGCCATTATAGCCTCCTTTTGACAAACTCATCAAATCATAAGACCAGAAGAATACCTAATTGGAAACAACCTCTGGATTCAAAACAGAAGTTCTGGACCTAGTGGCGGACGACTTTTTCCAACGTGTGCAACGGCAATCCCTATATCCTGTGACGCCACCAACCTCTTACACCAAAACTTGCAGGGCGAAACCGCATCGTTTGCTCCTTTGATACACCGCTCAATAGCGTCATGCCCACCCAGCTATAAAGTCTAAAGCCTCTTGTTTTACACCATGGGACCGCCAGAACTGTTAGAACGGTTGGAGATGTTAACGCCACCAAGGGCAGATCGTGGCGTTTAGGACCGTTGGCTTCTAGCGTCAGGGGTGGTGACGTTCTATTGGGGAGCGCCGTTTTGCTTGTAACGTCTGGGCTGAGAAAACGCCGGATTTGGGTAAACGTGATAAAACGATGGATTTGTTCTAGAAGAGACATGATGTAAGTCGTTTGGTGTCATGGAGAGCGAGCTTGATATGAATACAATATATAAGAAGCGGAAATTGGGGGTGTTTATTGCAGTGCCAGTCCTTTATTCACTCGCTCATTGTACCGGTTCACAGTCACTCATTCAATTCTTTAAAATGACCTGGTCAAAGTCATTCATTCTTTTGCTTGCTGCTTCCAGCATTGCTAGCGTTCAGGCTGGACCTTGCAAGCTTCGTCGCTCGCCGACTTATACTGTACCACCTTATAGTGTGCCTACATATCCTATTCCCCAGTCTTCCACCATCAAGACTGGAACTCTCGTTTCATCAACTACCACTGGTAGTTCTACTAGCTCCCATGGTCCAACTTTGGACTCGAGCTCTACATCTTCCATTCATTCCAAGACCTCTACTGCTGAGTCTACTATCTCTATCAGTACTGAAGAGTCTTCAACTACCTCTCATGGATCCTTCATGAGCACCACAACTACACCATGCAGCACTTCTTCCATATCGTCTATATACTCTGTGACTACCACAACCAACAGTCACAGCACAGCATCTAAAACTAGCACAGAAATATCCAAGGACACAAGCACCGCTACGGAAACCTCTACCACAACAGAGGGCAACACTTCCACTCTTTCAACAACTACTAGTGCTGCTAGCACAACCTACCTAACTTACTCATTCTCCACAACTTCTGGGGCTTTGTCCACATCATATACAGAAGCCAAAACATCTGAAACTACGAGCGTGACCACCGCTTCATCCACTACAGAATCTGAATCTACAAAGGAATCGGCTTCCTCAAACTCTCACAGCAGCTCAGCTTCAATGAGCACCACTGTCACACTCGACACCACAGCTTCTTCAAGCACTACCTCCGAGACATATCAAACATCCTCAGCTACAAGTGAGGTTTCCTCCACTACAGAGAACTCATCTGCATATGAGACAACAGAATCTTCGGGAACTACTTCGCCTCGCTCAACTTCTGATATCTCAACGTCATCTGAAAGCTCTACAGCCCCTACTAGTAAGACCACCACTTCTGAGTCTTCAGTGACCTCAGTGACCTCAGTGACCTCAGTGACCTCAGAGACATCAACTTCTACACCCTGCACGACCTCAATAGTGTCTTCCGAGACGTCTTCTACTTGGACATCAAGTGAAAGTAGCACTTCTGCTACTTCAACCTCTGAGTCTTCAGGTTCAGCAGCGTCTGGAGCTTCCTCCTCCACTCCATGCGAGACTTCTTCATCTACCGTCTCTAGCACTACAACACCTTGCGAGAGTACCACCACGACTGGTCCATCTACCACCTCTCATGAGTCATCAACATCGTCACCATGCTCAACTTCCACGATCAGCTCCGAGTCTTCTTCAAGCTCATCAACATCTCCAACTTCCATTCCATGCACCACCTCAACCCCTACAACATTCTCAAGCACAACCTCCACCAAGTGCTCGACAACCACATCTCCTCCCCCACGACCAACTTGCTTCCGCTACACTATTCGCAAAGATCCACCTCAGGCTGCTGACTGCGGTCACACCGGTCATCGCAACGGCAAGAAGGCCAATGTCCTTGGGTACGGCAACTCAGATAGCGTGGAGGCGTGTGGAGAGAGCTGTGCCAAGTTTGATGGCTGCAAATCTGTCGTTTACGGTTACAGAGAGCATGACTTGAACCAGCCTTTCTGTGAATTCGTGGATGCAGTTCAGGGGCGCGATGACGAGGATGATACACCTTGGCAGTTCTATGATTTGTCTTGCTTCAACCCGGACTGTCTTTCACCGAATGAATGTGGTTACTAGATTGGAAACCTGTTGACAAGAATCTGGTTGCTCTTTGGAATGAGAGCCTCTATTCAGGCGAGGCGTTCTGAAATTCGTATATACCATCTGAGTTATTAGCACACTCTTTTCCGTAAAGATCTACCAGCGCAAGCGAATTCCATTTCTGTATTCATACACTTTTTCGTCGATTTCTTGTTCCTTGGCTGCACATTTCAAGATATCCAAGCTACTTTTAGTGAAAGTCGCCCAGTCGAGGTCCAAAATACTCTCCAGGAATAACTGTTTTGAGAAGACATGATTGAGTTCCATCACATCCCTCGAACGGGATTCTATTTCCCCACCAGTCTAGATTTATATCATTGTATTGCAAAGCAAAGAATATAACCAGCGCCGACAGCGCAACACCAACTGAGAAAGCTGCTGAAAGGATGTAGTTGTACTGTTACTTATTAGTATATCACTGAATATAGCTGAACTGTAAACTTGCCTTTGCCCAGAAAGCGAGATATCGCTTCTTGATATACATCCAAGAGAACCAGCCGATCGGCACAGCTGGCCAGATGTAGCTGATATTATACGGTGCCCAAATCATACCACCTCCAAGGAAAACAACAGGGTGAGTGCTTCGAATAATTTTGTTGTTCGGGTACTGTTTCCCCAGCCACCAAAACAGCAACACTAAAGCAAGACCAAAGGGAAAGCCTACCAGGGTCTCGACATACTGACCACCAGGTCCAAAGAGCTTCTTAGGCCCGATAGTTCCCCAGAGCACAGCAGCTGTGAAGAAATTGTTCAGGCCAGGACACGTGAAACGATAAGGCGCATTTGGCGTACACACCCCCTCCAAGTGAATCTGGTACTGTAGAACCCCAACAGAAACGAAGGTGGAAACAAGCGTTGGTACCATTTGTGCCCAGAACGTGAAGCGTGGAGGTATTTTCATGTAGTGTGCCAGCTTCAAGTCTGCGCTGAAGTATATGGCTTGGGCGCAAGCTGTGTATCCGAATGTCTTGAAGAAACACAATGCAATGGCGTTTCCTTCGGCAAAGGAGCCCCCCAGGAACTCAGCTATCACGTTGAGCGGGACTGCAATGCCTGTAGTAGCTGATATGATTCCAACTGGTACAACAAAGATGAGACTCAAGATGATGCCAAAGGGTACGACTGCTGGAGTAGTATGTGTAGGCCATTGAGAGATGGCAACGATTCCAATGATGAAAGCCAAAGCGAGGCATACCAAGTACCACCATTCAGGAACTTCGCGATATGTCTTCATAAGGCGATTATGCGCATCTGACACCTGTCCATCTTCGGTGTCTTCCTTCTTAGAACGCCGAAAGCTGTTGATGAGGCTCTTGAAACCTAACACGATTTGGTGGCGGTGATAGAGCGCACCATAGGTAAGCGCACTCGTATACATGGCGAAGAACATCATGTATGAACTTAGATGAGCCGCCGTGAGGAATGCAGGTGAGTATGCCTCGTACTTCTCAGGATCAAATATTCCACGCTCATCTAGAATAGCTGAGACATTGTATAGTCCACCAAAATGATCGAATGCACGATTCGAATTGACAGGAAGGTAAGATGTGTAGTAGCCATTTCCGTAATAAACACCCAGAATGACAAAAAAGGACAACATGGTTCCGCAGAACAGGTTAAAGGTGGTAAAGAATGGCACCATGAGAGGGTCACAGCCCATCGTGACGATATTCCAGTCAAATGTCGGGAAGGGATTGAGACCGAGACCTGTGTGTCCTCCAGTTATAGTTGCTAGATCTCGATTATTCGGAGATATCCAGGTCATCCAACTGAACCAAGTCAGGCCCGCAAATAGATAATTGGGAAGCCAAAAGTAGGCAAACATTGCTCCAAATGCAATACTGAAAAACTTGAAACGTGATGTATTCCAGATCTTCTTAAAGGGGCCAGGAACGGGCATATCGGCTTCATCGTGTAGTGCCGTATTTAAAGCGATAGAGACCAGTGTTGTTGGCCATAGACAATATGATGGGTATATAAGGAAGCGTCTGCAGATACCAGCGAGACCGTACCCAATGAACTTGGAAGAAAGTCCTAGGAGGAGTTGATACCCGATGCTTATCGCGTAAGGCTGGTTAAAATAGAATGGGAGATACTGTATCCAAACAATGTAATTGGTATACGGCGTCCCCATCGATATGCTCGACATAATAGTGATCAACATATGTTCTTTTTTATTAAAAGGCCCAGGATTCAGGCTGTGCCGAACACCAAAGACAGTGACACCAACATCAGGAAGAGTCTTCTCGAGAAACTTCCCGAACGGATAGGCCAAGAGTTGAGGAACAACAGTGCTGACACCGATCATTGGCTGCCGGATCTCGAAAAAGCTGTTGATGAAGGACACAGCGCACGAGAAGATGATGCCCACGAACCAAGCACGGATCGTGGAGCATGGCATGCTGGGGTCATCGCGGTTATTGACTATTGCTCTGACTTCAGCATATGGAGAGTTGTGTGTGATGAGTGCTGCCTCGATCTTGATTTCCTGGATTAGACCTTCATGGCGCTCTGGGTGTCGTAGAATATCGTCGGTGTCTGTTTGTATGAGTACGTGATAGTCGAATGCTTGCAGGGTGCCATACCCAGGAATACTTCAATTTTCTTAAGGACAGAGAGAGGAAAGTTGGGATCTCTTTTATGAAGCTTATATACTCTCTTCATTGTCTAAATACTGTTAGTTTATCAAGTCTAACCGGACATTCAAACGTACTTTGTGAACATGTTCGAGAGACAAGGTAGACGCAACCTCCCTTGCTTCAAGCAAATCATCTTGAGTTACGTCGAGTTCTCTCTCAAAACCACGCTCATACCCAACTGCCTCTCGACTATCCGAAGACGGGCTGTCAGATGACTGTATTCCATGTGAGAATGAAGCAAACATGGCGAATTTTGGATACTGACTGTTTCTGTAAACTCAACCTCTGGCGTCCTTGACGGACTCTTCAACTCCTGTATCAGCTTCGCCATTGCCTCGAAACATTAATAATAGTTTACATAAACGCTGCAAATTCGAGTATGTTCTTTGACAGAGTTGCCAGCGTCTGCTTGAGGTTGAACTGACTATGGCGGATATAAGTCAAGTGCCGGCATGTGTTGATCGTTGTAACATGAACCTGGAGGATGACGTCCAGGTCTACCTCAAGAGAAGAGAGAAACACCTTGCATAGTGATTGGATGCCAAACGATACCGCCAAGAAATAAGACACCAATGAACCACTAAGGCCATAAGCTTAAACCGATGATCACAGGGCTTAGCCACCATGCCTAGCATGCTTATCTCGGCTTGACCGGTGGGGGATACCAACTTGCAGCAGCCCATCCATAAGGCTTACTGCATCTTGACATGATTTTACTAAGCTCAGTGCCATTATTAACGTTGATCAATGATCTACTGTTTCACAAGTGAATACCAAATTTGCCACCTGACTTCTTCAGTCTTAATAGGCAGTCAACAGGCATTGGCCAGCCCTATTGGACAAGTCCACATCATCAATTCAATCTTCGCTGACTACCAACTCACAGACAAGGACAGGCTCTAGCATGTGAATTCATATGCTTGATAGCCGGGTGGATTGATCTTTGGTAACAAGACAGAGTAACGCACCAATTTCAACGAATTTACAATTGGGAATCAACATTTACAAGTGGAGAGATGATACTCATCAACGGGTACGGCAAATGATTTGATGGCAGTCACGTAAAAAGATACAATTCAGTTGAAGCAATTTGATTGACTGATTGACTATGAGAATCAATGAAACCTGATTAAAACACAATAGCAAACCAACGAAATCCCGTGTTGGCAAAAGAAAGAAATTCCACTTTTAATCCATTATTGCATGCCGGTTTGCGCAAGGGCGATCCTCTTCCAGTGATCGCGCTCAGCTTCCAGCTTAGCAATCTTATCCTCAAGTTCTTCCAACTTAGCAGCCTTTCGCTCTCGAGACTTTCGTGCTGCAAGGGTGTTGCGAGCACGCTTCATAGCGACGATATCGCTAGGGTCATCGATGACGATAGGGGGCAGGGGCTTGTCACGCTTGCGGGCATTCACACCGGCCACAGAAGAGTGACGAGTGGAAGGAGATGTACCCGACTTACGGCGACTGGGAGCAGGAGACTGGCTGTCTGAATCAACTTCATCAGACTTAAGCTCCGGTGAGTTCTCAACACTGTTGGGTTGAGCAGGAGCAACGTTGTTGTCCTGGGGGAACAAGGGAAACCAAGGGTCTGCAGCACCATCGAAATCGGCACTGCCAAAGTTTGGAGACACATCATATCCATCGAACTCAGGGGACTCGTTGTAGATAGATGGTGAAGTCAAGGCCGTCAGTGCGGACGAGTTAGGTGCAGACATGAAGTTGTCATGAGCAAAAAGATCTTGGGGCGAGATAGTCGCCAGATTGCCAATAGAGCTGGAAGAGCTGCCGCCAAAGTCAAAGACAGAGGGGACAGCAGGTGAAGAGAAAGCCGTGTTGGCCCCGCCATCGAAGGCGGTAAACTCCTCGGGGAGTTCGACGTCTGATATTGGTGAGCTAGTGGTTCTGAAAGTGAGATCATGGATGCACAAACCTGCAGCGTTCATCATCTTGGCGGTTTGTTGCGGGACACTTCCTGTACTCTGAGAGAAGAGAGGGACTGGAGGCCTAGCAGGGCGGTTCTGCTTGTTCAAAGCGGTAGATGACGATGGAGCCGAAGAGGCGTAAAACTGGTTCGTAGGACGGTTTACAGGGGACGAAGAATGACCAAAAGCCTGGAGCAACTGGGCGACTCGTTGATTCTGTGCAGCAGGGGAGACAGGCTGTTGGTGACGATTGTGCAGATGAGACGAGTGACGACGCTGAGATTGCAGCGAGGTAGTTGACCGATTAGGGGGCTGAGGCTGATCGAACAAGACAAAGTCCTGTTGTGGTGATTCGGGACTCTGTAACTGTTGCGCGGATTGTGCCGGCAGGCTGGAATTCGTGGAGGGAAGCCATGGTGACTGGGGATCCGTGGTGAAGACTGGAAAGTCTTGGACTGAAATGTTGGCGGTTGTAAGAGAACTTGAGCTGAAGCTATTCAAAGCAGGGCTAGAGTTCAGGTCGACCGAGAGGTGAGCTGAACGAGGTGGTTGAGTGGGGATTGATGCGTTAAGGTCCTGGGACGTAATTTTGACGGAGGACTTGGGAATAACGGGGGAAGGGGGTGATTTAGAACATCTTGACGATCGCCTTAGGCGTGAAACTGTTGATGATATTGTATTGTGATGATGATTTGGGGGTGGAGAGAAAAGAGAAGAAGAGGAAGCCTCAGGACGGGAAGATGGAGACAATTTGTATTTCTCAGGCAGCAATCCCGCAAGGTTTGTGCGCTTTCGCTGTAGGTACAAGCCCGGAATAATGGGGCAGAGTCTGACACTAACAATATCCTACCTGATCTTGATTGGGTTCGCGTTAGCAGACAACTTGTGCTCTCAGGTACTGTCCCAAAAGCGCGCCCTTCGGACAGACATGGGTCCGGGCAATGAGTCACACTTTTATACGCCAACCTTAATAGGACTGGTCGATTTCTTGAGTGCAACCAATTCTGAGACGGCGCATCCTGCGCAAAGGCACCAAGCCTCCACCATAACTGGGACTACGACTGAGGTGCCAGGGTACAGTCTGCAGCTGGAACATGTTGGCAAGCCTCAAAGGGGGCACCTTTCGGTGTGTTTGCTGCACTCTGCCACTTCACCTTGTGCCTCGTCTCTTCTCGATATGCACTTTTCCCCGTCTTTTCGCTGTGTTGCGTTGCCTGGATGCATGCTGGCGCAGGCTTGAACTAGCGAATGCCCGCCGTGTAAGCAACAGGCAGTGCCCCTGCGTCCAAAGCCCCAATTGGCCGAATCACTTTTCCGCCCTGTTGGCTTGAGTGGCTTCTACCAATCAGCGTCTATGAACGGGTACCGAAGCCGCCATCACAGAGTTCAGATGTCCACGACAACTTACAGACCGAGTCTTATTACATGGACGTTGTTGCAGGAGCGAAAGCTTACGAGGACGATGATGAAGAGGACAACGAATCCCCTTCCAGGGGCATTCGACTCGACGCAGCCGCGCATTCATTCATTCATTCATGCATCTCTGATTAGTTCATTCCAATTTTGGTGTCTCAGAACTCTCATTCCGCCTTCGAGTCTGCCTCCGGCCCGTCCATCCATACAGCCACGCATCGCTGCGATGATCGGTCAAAAAAAATGTTGGCGGCCTTTTTTTTCCCTCAATAATTTCCCGATATTTCAGTCGCAACCGTCCTAGCCGACCACAATACAGTAGGTGAAATGAGAAACTGACGCATGTTTCAAGCATATCACACTGTGCCTGAAGAAATGCGTCTTTTCTTCCATATTAGTCGCTGCATCGCATTTCGTATCTGAGAACCAGGGAGACGGCCCTAACCTCGAACCATCAATAAGCCAACATTTTGCCTGCATGGGCTGAGATCGAAGGATTCAGACTGGATTCAGCCCACTCGTATTGATATTCTGCCTTTCCACAGTGCATACATGGGATTCATGGGAATGTCCTAGCAATTCGCTATCTTTCTTGCCCTGTCTGCGTATCCGTAACATGTTCCTGGTTCTCAATTGAGTTCGCAACATCTGACAACACCCTCATTGAATTGTAAACTATGGGATCCTATCACAAGCTAAGGCGCTGCGCAAAGCTAGTCTGAACAAGAAGTGGATGGTATCTTATTTCTTACCAAGCATCTTGAGCCTTTTTCAAGGTTGTTCATGTACTTCGGACGCGCAAATGCCGACTGCATTCGTATAAGCTTCTTGGCTTGGTGTTTTGCGGAGCCACCACTTTGGGATATCGCTCGATCTTGTCCATGTTCTAATTCCGTTGTACGGAATATCTTGTTCAATTTCAACCCCAATGCTTGATTCCTCAGCGAACCACCAGCCATTAATTCCCTAGTCTGTCCAAGAAGGAATCAGCCTGTTTCTTGGCCCTCCGTGCCGCCATATCCTCCCTCCGCTTCTCAATCTCCCGTCTCCTAGCCTCCTTCTGCTCCTCTCGGGCCCGACGCTGCTCTTCCGTCTTGCGGCGCTCTTCCGCGAGCCCCTCCATCTCCGCCGTTCGAGTCTCTTCGTCCTTGCTGAACTTGAAAAATCCCGTGCCTTTCGTGCGGATCTCCCAGTCTGCGTCGTAGTGTTGCGCTGGCGGCGGCGTTGCGCTACGGTCTCGCTTCCGCGCCAGCTCTTGCATCTTCTCCGGGTCATCGGGATTGAAGGCCATCGACTGAATCGCGTCGCCGACGATGAGATTGCTGGGTGCTGCTGGTCTTGCAGACATGCGCTCGAGCTCTTCCGCTCCTAGTAGGCCTCGGCGCGCTCTACGCTCTAATCTGTCCTTCTCTGCTTTGGTAACTTTTCGTAGACGACCAAACTCATCTTCATACTCAACCAACTCGCCGCTATCGTCAGCTCCGTCTTCATCGCTGCTTGTCTCATAATCTTCCTTCCCTTCTTCTCCTTCCGCCCATTTGCGATCGAAGTCTATTAGGGGCGCGGCTTCATTCTCTTTTGGAACGTAATCTCCTCGCTTCATCGCAGCGTATAGTCGTGCTTTTTCCTCCATTCTGCGCTTCGCTCGCGCCAACTCCTGAGTTTCCTCCTCTGTGCCAGTGACCTCCTTCAGCTCCAATTTTTTTGATCCATCAGATCCTTTGCTTCGTTTTGGTTTTGCCCCTTTGAATATGTCATCTTTTCCTTCCTTCCGAGGTTTTGCGCGACCAGAAGATGTCCCCCCTGACGAATTATTTGACATCAGTGATGTCAGTTGAGCAGTGAAGTCGAGCGAGCTGGTTAATGTTGCATCTCGCTTTTGCTTCTTGACTGGTCGCTGACCATATAGATTCGGGTCTTGAGGCATCCTTTCCAATATGTGTTGTGGTTTGCGTGTGTTCTTGTGGCTGATATAGTTGATCATAGAGGAAGACAATGTTATATCACTGGCTTAGAACGAAACAGGCCCGTTCATAAGGTACTCAGCCTGAGGCAATCATAGTTCACAACCTAAAGTACTGAAGCAACAAACTTTGAATTACCCAAATTACTACGCTTGATTGATCTGCCATATATCCACAGCTTCATTATCACCTATATGAAATTCTAAATTGATATCATGAACAAAGTGGGCTCATCAATTGATTGTCCAATTGGTTGCTGTTTAGAAGTCTCCGTCCGATGTTGTAGGGTAATCCACCGCGGGGTTATGGTGTGCTCATATCACCGTCTTCAGTGCCCCGCCATCGGAGCTTGACTTTATTCTTTCACAAGCTTCGTCAACAGTTTCTCTGTACAACAGCAAAAATGGCCGCTCCCAAACAAGTCTTCATTGGAATCATCGGTAATTGAAACACTAAAGCTACAAAACACCACGAACTAACAATTGTCACCAACAGGCGCCGGAGGTGTCGGCAAGGCCTTCATCGACCAGCTCCAATCCCTCGCTGCTCGGAAGCCATCACCGAAGCTGAACCTCGCATACATTGCCACGAGCCGCAAAGCCCTCTTTAACGACGACTACTCTCCCCTTAACATCGGCAACGTCGTCGACACACTTGGCTCTTCTACCAAGGCCCCTCTCGCTCTCCCTCAGGTTGTCGAGTATCTGGCTAAGGCCCCCGCCAAGAGCATTCTTGTCGACAACACTAGCTCCCAGGATGTTGCGGAACTTTATCCTCTTGCCTTGAGCCGAGGCATCAGCATCGTTACACCTAACAAGAAGGCCTTCTCAGGCTCCTACAAGTTGTGGCAAGATATCTTCTCAGCTGCCGAGTCCTCTGGAGCCCGTGTCTACCATGAGTCTTCCGTCGGTGCTGGCCTCCCCGTTATTTCCACCCTGAAGGACTTGGTTGAGACTGGTGACAAGGTTACCAAGATCGAGGGTGTCTTCAGCGGCACCATGTCCTTCCTGTTCAACTCTTTTGCTCCTACCGAGGGCCAGGGTGGCAAGTGGTCTGAGGAGGTCAAGAAGGCCAAGTCATTGGGATACACTGAACCCGACCCTCGAGATGATCTCAACGGTCTCGATGTCGCTCGCAAGCTGACTATCCTTGCTCGTCTGGCTGGCATCCCCGTTGAGTCCCCCACTTCTTTCCCCGTGCAAAGCCTCATTCCCAAGGAGCTGGAGTCTGTTTCCAGCGGCGATGAGTTCCTTGAGAAGCTCCCTGCCTTTGACTCTCAGATGGAGGAGACCAAGGCTGCTGCTGAGAAGGCTGGCAAGGTTGTCCGATTTGTTGGTAGCATTGATGCTGCTTCCAAGCAGGTCAAGGTTGGTCTGGAGCAATTCGACCGCTCGCACCCTATTGCTGCTCTTAAGGGCAGTGATAACATTATCAGCTTCTACACCGAGAGATATGGAAGCAACCCTCTGATTGTCCAGGGTGCCGGTGCTGGAGGTGATGTGACCGCCATGGGAGTGACAGCTGATCTGATCAAGGTCCTGTCGCAAATTGCATAAAAGTCCGTATTGAATAGCCAAATCAAAAGTATCAAGTTTGAAGCCCCAATGAGAATTCACGTTTTTCCAGTTTGTTGTGTGTTATTATGATTAAAGTGACGCTTTGTCTATTCCTGTTGCTATTGCAGCAGCATGTGGGTTCGTAGTGACAACGCTATCGGGTTCGGAATCGACAGTCGAAGGTGGGTTCGTATTACTGATATTCCTCCACATCCAAAGGAAGAGGTCAAAGATCACTAGAAGAAGAACAGGTATGAATAGCATAAGACCAAGGCCGAGCTATCCGTAGATCAGTCACAAGCACAGGGGAAACTAGGTCGATCATCACTTACACAGACAAGAGAGATCAGGTTAACGATAGAGGAGTACTCGGTCATTAGAGGACCAAAGAAGGAGTATGATACGTCGGAGGACATCTGAGGCAATCTGGGTAGCGCTACAGCTTGCTTTGAAGTAAAAAGGCTCATGACTTGGAAACGTGTGATGTTGTGGATGGTAAAATCACAGATTCCGAGGCTGCCTTCAGGGATGGAGGTCGAAGCTCCATGACCACAATGTCCAACGAACAGGGTTTATTTCCGTCACTTAATTGGCATGTGCAAGGCCAATGCTCAGCTCCTCACACCGCCTGCCGAGTATGGATCATTCTGCCTTCTGCAAAGCTTCATTCGCATGGATCAGCTTCACAAATTATCACAGAAATTGACAAGCACCAACTGAATAGCATCAACAGCTACCATGACAACAGAGCTCACAAGTAAACAGAGAGCGCGCGAGAACGATCGCGCAAAGAGGACGAAAGATGGTGTCACTCAACTACCTCGCAAAAAGTTCTATCGCCAAAGAGCGCACGCAAATCCTTTCTCTGATCATATGCTAGAATAGTACGTGCTCTGGTTCATATCAATTACATTAATTCTAACTTGCTCTAGTCCTAAATCTCCAGATGATATGGATTGGTCCCCATACTTTCCACACTACGTCCAGGAAGTGACACCAGAGGATCCCTCAAAGCCTCCCAGACTGACAAAAGATGTGGAAATTGTCGATATTGGCTGTGGTTTTGGAGGTCTTCTCGTTGCTCTCGCGCCCAAGCTCCCTGACACTCTCACACTTGGTAAGTGAAGTCAAATGCCGTCAAATAGATGTATCTAATGTACCTAGGCCTGGAAATCCGAACACAAGTTGCAGGCTACGTTCAAGAACGTATAAAAGCATTGCGATCACAAAACTCGGACAACATGTATCAGAACGTGGGCTGCATCCGAGCCAACACTATGAAGTTCCTCCCCAATTTCTTCAAGAAGGCTCAACTGTCCAAGATCTTCATCTGCTTTCCCGATCCTCACTTCAAGGCCAGGAAGCACAAAGCCAGAATTGTATCGACAACGTTGAATTCTGAATACGCTTATGCGCTACGACCAGGCGGTATTGTATATACCATCACTGATGTCGAGGACTTGCATTTGTGGATGGTTCAGCATCTTGAGGCTCATCCTGCTTTTGAGAGGATCTCGAAAGAGGAAGAAGAGGCTGATGAATGCGTCCAGGTCATGTCGACTGAGACTGAGGAGAGTAAGAAGGTTACAAGAAATAACGGACAGAAGTTTGTAGCGTTGTTCCGGAGGTTAGAGGATCCTCCGTGGTAGTTGGAAGTCAATGACAACTTGATGCTTTATCGTTTCACAAGATGCTTTAAATATGCATTGAAACGCGTATGCGAACAACCTTGTGATATGGTCATAATTTGTGCAGCGTTGAGCTCCAATTCTCAACCAATGAACCTGCGCTATCCTGCTGGCAAATCCACAAGAAAGGCCGTGTTGGCATACTGAGAAAAATACAAGACCTTGACAATGGGAAACTCTTGATACTCGATAGGAGATTATTTGTACCTGCAGGCAACGTCACTCGTCTCTGACGGGTGCTGGCATGGGTTCCTTGTCCCGTAGACTTGGGCGGGCACCTTATTTTGACAGGGGTCCATCAAAATGACCCGACAGCATCCACTGTAATCGACAGCCACATCACCTAACCTAACGGCACCTCCACTACCTAGCACCAGCACCAGCACCAGCACCAGCACCGCCAACTTCACCACTTACATCCAATCCATCTTCGTTCAAGAATGTGGCTCTGAGGTCAACATCCTGGTGATGGCCCTCAAGCGTAGAGATGTCATTGTTGCTGGACTTGCTGCCTTCATAGCCTGGGGCTTCGCTGCGAGCTGGTCACCTGTCCTCCGCTGGGCAGGCCATGCCTTTGTTGCTGGCTCCCTTGCTACTCTCGTCGCCCTCTTAGCCGGTCTCTTTCTCGTATCACGACGGCCAAGCGATCGAATACTACAACCAAATGGCGTTACGTTCCTCGATAGGAAGGCATGGCGATTAGAGGTGCAGGCACTGCGCCAGCGACAATCATATACTCCGACTCCAATAGACCCCGAATCACCCCGCGTTTCCGAAGCTATCGACCACTTGCTTGGTCTTATAACCCGGGACTTTGTGAATAGCTGGTACTCAAATATTAGTCGCAACCCATCCTTTACGAACCAGGTCGATCATGCGGTGCGGCAGGCGTTGTTGAGCTTGACTGATTTCCTTCGTCATAAGGACCTGGCGGAGCTCGTCACTAGCCGTCTTGTTCCTCTCCTCACCGCCCACTTTCGAGACTTCTACGAGGCAGAGAAATCAGTGCGAGGAAAGAAACTTAACCGTTCTGTTACTGAATCCGAAGAGCTGGACCTAGCTATTGCCTCAAAATTTCGTGATGGACGCCTACATCCAGCTGCTTCTTTGTCGTTTCCCGACACTAAGATGGTCCAGCAGGACTACCTCAGGTCTCTTGTCGCAAAGATTGTACCCAAAGTACTACCTGAGAACATGTTGTCCAGTCGAGCTGTATCGATTATTATTCGCGAGATCGTTGCGTGCGCCGTTCTGTTCCCTGTGATCCAACTTCTCTCTGAACCAGACACTTGGAATCAGCTGATGGAGAATCTGGGCCGTTCAATGCTTCAGGATCGATCAACCGTGCGAAAGCTCCGGGCAGCTTTGGACCAACATGCTCCTTCGACACCCAAAGCCAGCAAGTTAGCTTCCATGCCTAGAGTTGCTCCTGGAGACAGTGAGCGCAAGTTCGAGAAGTTTATCCGTGCTATTCGCAAGGTCAATAACCTATCAGATGCACGTCGTTTTCGTAGCGAAGTCGCTAGTCAACTGAAAAGAGATTCTCTTGAAGACAATCAAGACCAGGTTTACCTTCGTCGATTGGAGATGGGAAAGAGGCTACTAGACCAACGGGTTAATCATCTTGCTGCAGGTGGCGAACGTCGTCCACCTGGTCCTTTGCCTCTACCACCGACTTCATCCTCACAGTCCAAGCTAGAGAGTGCGCCACTAGTAGATATTCTGCGAGATTCTTCAGCGCTTTCTTACTTTATGGAATATATGGATCGACAAAATCTCATGCCTTTGGTGCAGTTCTGGCTTGTCGTTGACGGATTTCGAAACCCTCTAGAAGATGATGGCCCGGATGACGAACTGCCATCAACCCTGCCCATGTGGACAGATGCCGACCGCCAGGATTTACAACAAATTAACCAGGCCTATCTCTCGAGGCCAGAGTTAAAGGTCCCAGATCATTCAAGGAATGAAGTCAAGGACTTCATCAAGGCAGGAAAGTCGGCCACTCCGTTACAATATTATAGAGCGCGGCGGGCTATCTTGAAGGCCCAGAGCGCCGTCCTAGAGGAGATGCGATCGCGCTTCTTTCGAAGTTTCAAAAAGTCGGATCTATTCTACAAATGTCTTGCTGCTGAAGAAGCAGCCAATATTCAGACTCTCAGATCGACACCGCAGCCAGAAGTACAAATACAAGCGCAAGCGCAGGCGCAGACACAAGCATCGACAGCCAATCGTGCGAGCAAGACCTTGCCAGCAAAGCCAAGACCAGTATCGCGACTGACGCCCCAATTATCCAATGCTGGGAAACGCACAGGATCCGCATCGGATCTAAAATCTTTGACATCGAATGGTAATGGGCATGGACATCGAGCTAGGCGCTCGTTAGACGAAGGCTCTTTCAATCCTCTATTCGATGACGATGACATCGATACTGATGGATTAGGAGATTCTGTCCAGAGTCTAGATCCAGGGACGAACAGCCAGCAACTACCAGATACCCAAGTTGTTAAGGCAGTAGAACAGGCCTTTACCGATATCATGGAGGACGATCGTCCTCAAACTGCTGAAGCTCTCCGTGCGTCCCTTTTCGGCGGCCCTGGCGGCAGCAGTATTGGAGGCATTGATGATAATGCATCAAGTCTCTTCTCAGGCAATGACAACGACTCTCATCGTGGCTCTCTGGATATGGGTATTCGACCTGCTATGGCGAACAAGGAAGGCGAGAAACCAAGCCTTTCGTCGCTTGGCCTCGTCAGTGCGGCTTCACGAATCGGTGTTTTCGTGGACGACGATCTGTTTGGCGATAACAACAAAGATCTCCCTGACGATGGTGATCCAGATGACGGGCCACCGCCTGACGACGAGGATGAAGTGCATGAAGCAGCACCAGGAGACCTTGGATTGGCAGAAGCCATCACTGCTCTCTCAAACGACATCGATCGCTTGGTGGCGCAGGAAGCGGTTGTGGAATCGTTGACGCGAAAGGCAGAGTTGACAAACAATACTGCCGAGCTGCGCATTCTTAGGAAGTCCAAAGCGTCTCTACACAGGGAGATCAGGCGCAAGGAGCTCCAACGGCAGCAGTACGTGATCCAGGAGAGCGACAACAGTCTCTACGGCCGCTCAACCATCAAAATTAAGTCTATCCAAGTGGGGAGAGAAGAGGATGGTCGAGAGTTCGCACTCTATGTTATCGAAGTCCAGAGAAATGCTGGAGAGCAGATGCCTGCAGCCTCATGGGTAATTTCGCGGCGATACAGCGAGTTCCACGAGCTTCACCAAAAGCTGCGGTCCCGATACCCTTCAGTTCGAAACCTTGACTTTCCTCGGCGGCGAATGGTGATGAAATTCCAGAGCGAGTTTCTACGCAAACGACGGACTGCCCTGGAGCAGTATCTAAAAGACCTACTTCTTTTACCGGAAGTTTGCCGCAGCCGAGAACTCAGAGCCTTCCTTTCACAGAGTGTAATCACCCAAGGTCAAGATATCTTGGATCACCAAGACAAGAAAGACATGATGACTCGTTTGTACGACTCTGTTGCGGATGGAATGGATGACATACTTGGAAATATTCCTGTACTGGACCAGATATCTGAAGCTGGCCAGAACCTCATCGCAGCGGCTACTAACCAGCTCAGCGCGGTTCCTCTCAATGTGAACGAAGATACGTTTCCAGCTGCTGAAGCTGAGGCAGAGCTGAACGCATTTGAGAATAAGGAACTTGAACCGTTCATCAAACCGATTTGCGACATCTTTCTTGAGATTTTTGAGCTCAACAAGGGAAACAATTGGCTCCGTGGGAGAGCGGTAGTAGTTGTTCTGCAACAACTTCTTGGTGGTACGATTGAAAGAAAAGTGCGAGACAATGTCAAGATGCTTGTTCAAGACGAAAACATTCTCAAATATATTGGGTTGGTGCAAGATAGTCTATGGCCGGGAGGCGAGTTTCAACGAGATCGCAAGCCGCGAACAGCCGCCGAAAAGAAAAAGACACGGACGGAGGCGAGCTTGATGCTGGCCACCTTGGTGCCAGATCTTGCAGGTAGTGTTGTTGGAAGAGTCAACGCTCAGACAGCCAGCCGTCGTATATTTGCGACGTTGAACAACTCGAGGCTGAAGTAAGTCCTTAATTTTATCTCCGACTTGTGTATGAGCTCAACTAACCCATCTACCTATAGTGCACACCTCGTATTTACTATGATTGATGAAATTGTCTCTGTCCTTTTCGAGGAACGGTAGGGATATGGAAAAAAGATCTTGTTATTCTTCTCCACAAAGCACAGCACAGCGAGGCGTTGGGCGTCACTGACAAGGGAGTCAAGTTGGGCTGATACGACGATAAATGGATGACGATGATGCGGGATTGGGCGAAATGAATGACTTATGGTTTCGTAATGAAGAGGCCTTCTTTTTTTTGGAGGGGGCCGCTTATTGTTATAGATGTCTACTCCATGTATAAGTTGCTGTTGATAGATGGCCGTAATAGTAATGACGATGACAATGAAAGATTCTAATACGAGATGATCAGGTCACGATTGGATCGTATTTACATGTGAGTTGCAGTAACGTTGTGTTATGTAGGTAGGCTTTAATGCAGGCAAAAGCGTTCGCATGTGACGCTAGCGAAGCAGCTTCAGCGCCCGAGATAGCGGGATCCGGGGCACCTTCTCGATCTGGCCATTCTGCCGTGTCCTGCCGCCTTCTGGCCCCAGCCTTTTCGTCGCGTTTTAGGCGAGTCCTACTAAGGCAAGCTTGCCTTGCGCCCATGTTCTCTTTCTCCTCTCCACCAAACTCAGCGTCGCTTTTCGTATCATCATCATCATCATCAAAGTCAATCCTCGGCCAAAAACCGCCACCTTCTCAAAACCCCGCGTTTTGACTCTGGCTCTTTTGTTGGTCCCATCGCGTGACTGGCCCTGGACATTTAATCTGGAATCTCCCTGGCTTTGATCCATATCTCGACTTTCTGCTCTGTTCCTCTCTCCATCTGGATCCCCCTCTTGCTTGACCCGACGACACGACGCTCCTCCCAACGGCAACATGACGGAGGTATCAGCCACCCGGCTGTACTTGGGAAACCTCCCTCGCAATGGTCCGGATTCATCGCCCTGACGCTCTCAGTCAAACCACTGACCTGCTGCCCAACAGCTACCAAATCCGATGTCGAGGCTCACTTCGCGACTCATGGTACCGGAGAAATCACCGAGGTTAAGCTCATGAATGGCTTCGGTTTCATCGAGTACAAGGACCCCATGGATGCCCGTGATGTTGTACCGGGTTAGTTATTCCCCCCTCATCTTTTTTAATGCGACGCGCTTGCTAATGATCCGTCTAGCCTTCCGTATGTCACCACCAGACTCCACCCCTCCTCCCTGGCTAACGTGCGACTCCGAAAGATGGCTCTGATTTCATGGGAGAACGACTCACTGTCCAGTTCGCCCGCGGTTCCCGGCATCGCGAGGGCGGTTTTGGCAACCATGAGCGCACCGCGCCACGGCCTCGTCGAACCCCTCATCGAATGCAGATTACGGGACTTCCAAACGATACCTCTTGGCAGGTCTGTTCAATCCTCCCCGTTACTCATCGCTGGATTTCCTGGACCCTCCCCTTGTGATTTGCGCGCATCTCTGGTTTTTCTGGTTTCGACCCATTGGTACTATACCGGGACAAGGTTTAGGGGACAACTTCCACGGACCCCTCCACCCCCTCTCCCGGTCTTGCTTCCTGGTTGTTGACTTGGCGAACTGCACTATCATTTTGTGGATTACATGGACTTCCGGCGTTACCCTTCCTGGACAGCAACTTACGTGGATTCTGGAAATAGGATCTCAAAGACTTTGCGCGTCAGTCTAGCTTGGACGTTGTCTATTCCGAAACTGGTCGCGACTCGAACGGCCGAGGGTGAGTGGCTGCTTGCGCATATCTAATATCTTGGAGGCTAACATGGATCAGTTTTGTCGAATTCGAGACTGCAGCAGACCTTAGAACGGCTGTTGAGAAGCTCGACGGGCGAGAATTCAAGGGCCAGCGAGTCCAATGCGTTGCTGACGTATGACAAGGAAGCCCCCTCCCTTCGTAAGAACTCGAATCTGACATGACCTTCTAGACTCAGCCGGACATGCCTCCTCGCGAGCGCGGTAGATCCCGCTCCCCAGGACGTCGACCTTATCCTCCTCCCATGGACGACTACGATCGGCGCGGCCCTCCCCGCGGATATAGTCCCCGCGGTGGTGGTGGTTACGGCTACCGGGATCGTAGTCCTCGTCGCGATTACTATGATGATCGCGCCCGTTATCGATCTCCTCCTCGCCGTCCCATGGAGGACTATCCTCCCCCTCCCCCTCGCGGCCGCTACGATGACCCCTATCGCCGCGACTACCCTCCTCCGCCCGATCCCTATGCCAATGGGCGACCTCCTTACGACCGACCTCCTCGAGACTTCCCTCCGCGAGAGGGCGGATATCCACGAGATGGTGGTTATCCCCGAGACTATGATCGTGGTGGACGCTACTGGTAAATCCATATCCCATTACCGCTTTGGGCGCTTGCTTGGCGGGACTGTCCTTGACCGACGGTGTTAGATCTACTCTCAACCGAATGCGCTAAATGGCGTGAAACTTTGACGACCAGTCATGAGGTAGGAAGGACAAGATTGAAACGATCGACAGGCAGATATGCGCAACAATGATTGACGACCGACTGGTGATATTCTCAACGAGCAAACACAAGTATGAGGGACATTAGGATGGCGTCAGGTGTAGAGGTCGGAAGACTTGACGAGGGTTGACGGGTACCGGGAAAAGCCACGGGCGCACACGACATGAATGTCTTGGGTAATATGAACTATAGTGTATGACTATGAGGAAGCCGTCGTGGGTGAGGGTTTGCTTATTTGCTTTTATTTTGTCTTATACTATATATAACCTGGAGGAAGATTTTGGGACCACTCGGTAAGAGTTGTTATTTGCTAGGTAGTTTTTGCTTTTATCACAGAAAAGGGTCAAAATAATCCAACTTTTGATTTTGTATTGTTCAAATTAACATGGCATTACTGCACGACGAGTGAATGTGAGACTCGTGATTTACTTTGGACAGCAACCCAACCTTGTCGCCCCCCGTATAGTACAAAAAGAAAGATGCCGGACCGAACAGAGAACAGTTTGACGCGCTTTATAACGAATTACGAAGTGTATATGAATATGGTATCGGGTATTGTTGGGTTTTGGGTTGTGTTCAAGATTAAGCAGTCTTCTTCCATTGGGTGTAGACACCGATGACACTGCTCAGGGTACCAGTAAGACCAACGATGCCATCATCGAGGAAGGAAACCCATCCGAGACCGGAGACAGGAACGAGGATATCGCAAAGATCGCAGAGGAGTTGCTTCTTGGCGGCAGCGCGCTCACTGAGGTATATGTTAGTACTTAAGATAGGAAGGTAAATGAGCGCATGTGAAACTTACATGGAGATGGTCTTGCTCTCGACAACCCCCTCACCCTCCTTCAGATCAACCTTTGATGCGCGCACACTCAGCTGTCGCAGAGTGTACAGCTGACCAATGATGCTAAAGGCGATACCAATAGCCCAGGATCTATAAGCCTCCTGCTGAAGGCGCTTGGCATGCTGCCACTTCCTGATACCGGCAGCATCAGGAATAGTGAGGGCATCGCAGGTGAGGTAACCAGCATAGCCCAGCTGGCGGCCGACCTGGGTGTACTTGAGGACGGGGTCGAGGGACTTGGAGTCGGAAGCGGTGGCAGCGGCCTTGTAGTGCTCGACGAACTTTCCGGCTCGGAAGACCTTTCGGAACAGGCCGAACTGCTTCTTGAGGGCGTTCCAAGGGGCGACCTTGTCGGGGGTTGCGTTTGTGCGGAGGAGATACCAGGCGTAGAAGCGGGCGAAGTACTGAAGAACTCGCATGAGCTTGTCGCGACCGAGGGTTGTGGCCATGTAGCGCAGGTAGTGCGCTACCGTGGGGTGGTAGACGAGAGCGTCAGCGACCATGATTGCGATGGTATCGAGTATAGGTAGATAGAAGAGAGTGTAGTTATGCGATGGTTGGAATATATAGAATTACGATTCACCAGTAAGAAACCAGCAATTACTGATGGGAAAGAGGAAGATGGAGATGGAGACGGGGATGGAGATGCAAAAGTTAAGTTAAGTTTTTACCAGGAACGGGGTAAGACAAAGCTGGGGAAAGGTAAGTCAGTAACGCGAATGGAGTCAAAGAGTCTGGAGTAAGGTAACGCAAGTCAAGTCGAGAGAGAGAGATTGAACGTGGAGACGGAGACTTGACCGAGATGCCGAGGTCCGCCGCTCACGAGAGCGGGATAGTTCAAGGGAAGAGAGAAGAGAGATAGGGAGGGATAGGGTCAGGGAGATGTCCTGCAAAAGAATTGCCTTTTTGGGCATGGGAATAATTGCCTTTTATGTAGATATTCGATAGTTTATACTGTAGCATCGGTGTTCTATCCATTCAGTCATTCATTGCTCTCATCAGTATTAAAGGGATGACGACCCTGCCAACTTTGTCAACCTCCATCACAGACAAAGGGAGCATCTTGAGGTCGACAGCCGGCACATGTCCGAGGCTTCATCAGGAGAATACCATACTTCGGGGTAGCTTGGCGCCAATTCTGGCAATGCATTTCAACCTCGGGGACTTTCCGTAGGAGATTGGACTCATTCTCTAACCTTGAGAGTTACAGCTGAACTGGCTGGCAGCTGATAGAGAGAGGCAGAGAGTGGAAGCTCCCGACTGACCGGATAACCTTTGATCCGACTCCGGTCTTCCGTCAGAGAAGAACAAGTCTAGGTTAAGTTACGGGGACATGGATGCATGATATAAGTCGAGACTCACTCACTCACTCACTCATCCACTCAATCAATTGCCTCATAACCCCAAATCAAGGAATGAACAAGGTATGAGATAAGGCATCTGAGTTCCCAATTTTCCATCATCATAAAATCTCCCCCCAAACCCACAATGAGCATATACTCGGTGTTTCTACTGAAGATCTTTGGAGCGTCAATGTTCAAAACCCCCGCTTAAACGTCAATATGAGCGAGCCACCCCCACCGGGACAGGACAGGACAGGAACAGCCTGGCAGGGCCTGGAAATAGAGGGTCTCTCAGTGGCTGTGACGACAGGAATCGTGATGGATGCTGCTCGGGGAACAACCCCCGAAGTCTAGGTAGGTACTCTACCTCCAAATTCGACCACCCACTTGGAATATTGTGGGGGAAGAAGTCGGAGTTGGAGACCCCGGGAAATCCTCTTGAGCCGCTTCCCCTCGGCCGGCAAAAGCACCAATTCCCTTCGGGAGCCCGCTATCAAACTTCAAAGGTCACGATGGCCCATGACATTCCGATATGATGCGCCCCCAATGGAGCTTTTTACGTATCATGGGAGGGTCTTTACGTCCTCTCAGAGTCTCTCGGTCATGTTGTTGCGGGTTGAGTCCTCTCTCTCGCGGATGGGCCCGTTGATAACCCCAGTCGGTTAATGAAAGTATGTATGGATGTACCTAATAATGAATGAATGGATATCATTGATCGTCATATCCGTCAATTGTCGTCAAGACACGGACGGACGCGGTATCCGTAGCCAACGTACCTACATAGAACTGTATTCCTTTACATAACTGGTCCCGTTTCCCAGTATTCGTCGCGTGCCTCTTCCTTTTCTTCCTCTCTCTTCTTCTTTCATCTTTCTCTCTCACGATACCCTCATACTATTCCCATCATACTTGTTGTCTCTGTCGGCTTAAACCTTCTCCCGGTCTAAGTCAACCCAAAGCCGCTTCTCCAACTGCCCCTCCCGACGACGATCTCAACCAACTTCTCCTCCTTTCATACCTATCCTCCCCTCACAAAACACAAATTCACAATGGCTACTACAAACAGCGGACAAGAAACCGAAAAGGTTAACACTAACATTGTTACCCTCACCCGCTTCCTCACTGAGGAGCAGGCCAAGCACCCAGAGGCCACTGGAGACTTCACGTACGTCGTCCGTCCCTTGTGACCTCAACTTCATGATGCCCGGCTAACAACGGAAACCAACCTCAGTCTATTGTGCCACGCTCTCCAGTTCTCCTTCAAGTCAATTGCCTACTACATTCGACGCGCTACCCTAGTCAACCTCACCGGTCTGGCTGGTTCTTCCAACATCACCGGCGACGACCAGAAGAAGCTCGATGTCATCTCCAATGACCTCTTCATTGAGGCCATGCGCTCGTCAGGCAAGTGTGCGCTCCTCGTCTCTGAGGAGGAGGACGAGATCATCTACTTCAAGGATGCTCATGACGCTCACTACGCCGTCGCTTGCGATCCCATTGACGGATCCTCCAACTTGGACGCCGGTGTCTCAGTCGGTACCATTTTCGCTATTCACAAGCTCCCCGAGGGCTCCAAGGGTGTCAAGGAGGATATCCTGAAGCCCGGCACTGAGCTGCTCGCTGCTGGTTTCACCATGTACGGCGCCTCTGCTCAGCTTGTCATCACCATGCGCGGTGGAACCGTCAACGGTTTCACTCTTGACAACGGCATTGGCGAGTTCATTCTGTCTCACCCCGACATGCGCCTCCCCAAGTCGCGCGCCATCTACTCCGCCAACGAGGGTAACTCTCTGTACTGGGAGGACAAGACCATTAACTACTTCAACTCTCTAAAGCAAGCCCAAGCCGACGGCAAGCCCTACAGCTCGCGATACATCGGTTCCATGGTTGCCGATGCTTACCGAACTCTGCTCTATGGAGGTATCTTTGCTTACCCCGCCGACAAGAAGAGCCCCAAGGGCAAGCTCCGTATCCTGTACGAGTGCGCGCCCATGGCTCTCATCTTTGAGAATGGTACGTCTACTGGATTTTCAGTGATCAACACTTTACTAACTAACTGTGCGTAGCTGGTGGTCAAGCTGTCGACAGCAAGATGAACCGTATGCTCGAGGTGGTGCCCGAGCACATCCACGACAGGGCCGGTATCTTCATGGGTAGCTACGACGAGGTCGAGAAGGTGAAGAAGTTCCACAACTAAGAGGGAAATCAAAGAGAATGGCGCTTTGGCATGGGATCATGAAATCAGTTAAATATGAAAAAGCGAACCTCATGAGTGAATGAGCATTTTAATGATGAATTTATCATATCTTCCATTCTTCTGAGCGTCATGCAAAGTGTCGTCATGATGAGAAGTCATGATCGTGAGCCATCATGAGGCGGTTTATGTTTAACTGGGGACGTCACGCCACCTCGACTGTCCCATTAGAACGAGATGCAACGCCTTCTTTAGTCTGTCTCTATGGTAAAAACTATTCTGGTTGATTGAAGAATGAGTTGTTCCAATTGTAGGCAGCTGGAACATTACATTCAAAATCTATATCTATTTTCTCCGTGTTGTTGGATCCCTTACTCCTAAAATACACCATCTTCCTTCACACAACCTGAATATGTTCACCACTTAAGGCGATGAATACTTGTATCCAAACTGCTCCTTAGCCTTGTCAACGACCTCCTTGAGCTCAGCACGTTTCCTCCTCGTCTCTTCATCCACAGGATCCAATCCTGTCGGCTTGTCTTTACCACTCGGAAGCAACAAGCCCCGTTTCACAGCAGGCCTCTCAAGTATACGAGCAAGCCATGCTTTAACATTCGGGAACTGATCATACGAAATTGATGTGCCTGGCAGACGATCGGACCAGCCGACTAGGGCGATGTCTGCGATGGAGTAGCGACCTCTGCCGGGTCCGACGATGTAGTCTCGGTCTGCAAGACGCTTATCGAGGACCCCAAAGAGACGCCCTGTCTCACCAACATAACGCTGGATAGCGTATGGGATTTCTGGCTTGACACCAAGGAAATGAAACGCCTGTCCTTCCCTGCTGATGTGTAAGTGTACCGCCTTGATGTTGATGCTCATGACTTACATGGGCCCAATTCCGCCATGCTGCCAACCAATCCACGACTCAGCAAGAGTATAGTCATCGTCGTCAATCTTGAATGATAACTTGTTCTCTGGATCGTATTTCCTTGTCAAATAGCTCAGTATCGCATTGCCCTCAAAGACAGCGAGATCGTTGTTGTCATGGTCAACAAGAACAGGGATACGGCCATTGGGATTGATGGCAGTGAACCAAGGCTCCTTTTGAACGTTGAGTCCAATGTCAATGCCTTGTATGGTGTAGTCTAATCCATATGCATCTCGGAGCTCTTCAAGAAGGATATGGGCTTTGACGCCATTGGGTGTACCCCAGGTGAGGAGCTCAATGCCCTCGGAGGCGATGAGGCCAGTCGGTCGAGCCATTGAGTAGCTGCGTTTAGGAATTATGAAAGAATATCTGAGTGGGTGATTGAGGTTTTGAGAAAGCTTTGATCTACAAGGTAGAGCAGAAAGAAAGGAGAGAAGCATATATGGCAGTTTTATGGTTGAGCGCATCGTCATTGAGCGTCGGAGGGACGCCATTTTTTGCAATATGATTTCCAATATCGTGACTCTGGGACCGACAAATCATTAATTGGTCATTTTCTCTTTAGGTTTCACACTTCTTCTCTCGCAATGACTTAGGCTTGCTGCACGATGTTGTTTAGGAGATTCTGGCGTTCGGAATGTTTACTCATCCACGAAGCTTTGTAATCTTGATTACCCTATAATGTGGAATCACCTAAACGCGGAGACGTTTTTCGATGGCTTGCATTTCAAAGCGCAGCTAACGCAGCCTCCGCGGAGTGAATGTCCTCGTGGTCCAACCATGCTCAGAACCTGCATCAATGATAAAGCAATTCTGAGCTGTTGTTCGACTACTGCCAGTGGTTGAGTTGCAAGTAATCGACACATCCAATCCCTCGGGGGGGGCCGAACATATGGCCCAAGAACCAGCTGCAGTACGCACCCTCAGATCATTCTAAACTTGCCTACCAACATCCTCTCTCAACTTATTTGTCATTCTAGTCAAGTCTTGCATGAAACAACCAATAAAAGCATCGACACCAAAACACAACGAGTGGAACAACCGCGCGGTAAACGACAGAATACGCCTCGCCTCGCACGTTTCGATTTGATTTTAGCCCCATTATCATGGCGCAATACGCAAGAAATGTCAAGGGATCGGCCCGTTGTTTCTCATCAGATCCTCTCGAGTATTGTTCAGGGTAGGTCCCAGATCAACGGTTGAGCTGAGCTGGGCACCGGTGAAATAGTTTTATGTAAATGAGAGTGTTCCTTAGTGGATACATACAGGAGGATACTACAGTAGCACCAGCATATACGCAGCAAAGATGTTTATGGTATTTCGTGTAAAGTTCTGTTGGGTTTGTCGTTGCAACCGTAACCCTGCGGGTGATCCTCCGATCCTTCTCGTGGTGGAGTTGCAGTTGGTGTTGGGCTGTGAGGTGATGAGTTCAGGGTCCCCTTTTGATCGTCGTGAGCTTTACCCCAAGAGATATCTAGACGCCCGTGACAGTTCCTCTGACAGAATTACACTCCCCAGAGACGCCAGCCTGGAATCAACAATCTAGGACTTTCTTGAGCCTCGAGAATAGCACTTGACGCGTCGTCATCAGTGCCTCAATCACAATACGATGAATGCAATGTTGCATTGAACTCGCAACTAATCAGATGCAGACTCAACGCCCAGAGCATAGAAGCGCCTACGTCACTATCATGAGGTGCTAGCATCAATCAAATTGGGTTCTGACTTGTTTGGTCTGCGGAGCGCCCGCCTCAAAGCCAAGTTTCCCCTTCCCCACCCACGACGACGAACGAGACCACTTAGCCTTGGAGCTGACGCCTGATGATACTGTAGGTACTGCACCCTTGGAACCGGTAGCCAATGCTCTTTGAGCATGGCCCTGCAAGTCCTGAGTTCCCTGGGAATAACACAAGCACCACAGCCCATACCTCGATATCCTGTCCTGCCTATTTACCCGCTCTGACTTACACTGAACTAACTACCTAACTGACTGAATTCATCACCCATTGGGGGCCATGCAGTGCAGAACTCTACAGCACATACAGTGAATCATCCTAGGCGAAGTGATCCAAGAACCGGAAAGCAGGGAAAGAAACTCCCTCAGAAGCCAGGTTCTTGATCGACCGCTGAGAAAATCCCCGACAGGCTCGCGCTTAGATCTGTGATGTGACGTCTTTTCATGCCGCAGGGCCCTTAACTCCAGTTCCCATATCTAAACTCCATTCAAACGGGTTCCCCTCCCTTGACGATGTCTTCAAACTTGTTCTCTTTCAGAAGCGGCACAATGGACACAGATGCAGACATGGGGGATATCGGCACGTCTGAAGGATTCAAGCCGCTGATGCACTTTTGCACTTTTGCTTTGACCTGGACGCAAGACTTGGAAGTTGGCTCTTCACCAACATGTCTCACAGCGGCTGGTTTCACCCCAAAGAGTAATTCATACTAGGTTAGCTGCCAAGGGTTCTCTACTCACCATAGCGGACTACCCTTTCGTCCTTCTCGTCCCACCTTAGCTCTGAAACCTCAGTGAGAGGCACTCTGGCCAGTATGTGCTCAGTGGCATAAACGTCTTCCCTTGAGTTCCCAGTCCAATCTCATTGGCACTTTCGCCTATTGAACTACGCTCAGATTAGCTGTTCAACTTATCGGAGATCGCCAAGTAGTACCTTGGTTGTCGGACTAGCCAGCCAACGTACTGGACGGCATTGTCGTGGCTTCGGCTCGCGGCACCGCTAAGATCCGTCTCTAGACTCTGAGCCGTAGGCGTGAAGTTAATATTCATCACAAAGCGGCCGGTCAGTGGAGCGAGCGAGCGAGTTTCGATTCGCCAATAGCGTATTCGTCGTAGAGGATTTGGAGTTGTCGTGTTGGGAATACCGTACTGTTGGTGATCAATGGGCAAATAGTGAGTCCAAATAAGGCTCGCCGGTTCAAAACGCTCGAAACCTTAGAGTGCCATGGCGCCGACAAAGCGCCTGGCACTAAACCTGGGTCAACAACGTCTCAAGAAGGCATTTCAAAGATTCAGATTGGTAATCAAACCACCAGATATCATCAAGACATGTGATACAACGGCATTACAAAGAATGTCCGGCACTTCTGGGGGCTGCTTCGCTGTGGTCCAGCCCTGATTGTATCCAGCTTAGACGGGAATAAGTCACATTTCACGCCCACCTGTCGTTGTATCGCAGAGACATTCGATATGCCACCATTCCTGGGGAAGCGGAACCGTCGAGAGAATGCCACAAGGATAAAGATAGAAAAGGCGGAATCACACGATGGGAAAGTCAATCTGTACTGCAGAGCACAGTAGCGGCCCCCAGACGTGGAAGCGCAAGATAACCTTTCGTGCGAGTGTGTAGTCTAGTCTAGTAACTGCAAAGGGCAAGATGTGAATCATAGCGAGTATGCCTCATCGGTCAAAGCCGAAGGGAGGCCAAAGAATGAGGGAATCGTGTGCAACATACGCAACGAGGCAGAATGATGCGAGCGAATGCGAGAATTGGGAGTGAATACGGGGTCGAGCTGAACTGAGTACGAGCATGATGAATGGGAGAAGAGTATTATGATTCGAGGTGTTGCGATGTCATGTCAACTCATACAACGTTAACTTAAATTGCTGGTTTACGGAAATGGTATCAAGATTCGAACGTTCAGGGGGATTAGCGACAAAGTCCCCTGAGGCTGAGGCTGAAGCTGGTGATGTTATTAACAGGTTTCTATTATGACGATGTGATTCATCGATCGTTGATGAAGCTATCCATGGCAGTTGAAGAACCAGGTACTGTATGTACAATGATGTGTGAGTGAGTGTGTGTGAGGGGTGTCTGGACTCTAGGCTGCCGTCAATTCAGTGATTATCCGCTAGTTACAGCCTCAATTATGACTGAATGAATGAACTGGATGTCCCAACCTGTCGGCTACCACTCGGCGAGATTCCCATGCAGCCGTTTGTGTGTGGTTATGGTTGTGCCGCATTCGAAATGTCGATGTCAAGAAACAGCACAGAAAAGGCAAACTTGTTGATCTGGATCTCAAGACCACGCCCCCCTGTCTCCCCTGGTCCTCCGCCTTTTCCTCACTGCAAAACGCTCTCTCCCACGTTAAACTGGCGGACATTGGCACCCCTGTTGGGTTCCCCACTTGGATCACAGGGCGGGGATGATCGAAGCCAGGGGGTCACAGAGAGTGTGTACGTACCTTACCTTGCCCTCTATCTTTAGTCCACCCTTGGTCGACCTGACCTGAGGCGCAGGGAACACAATTTGTTAGGGACACCAGCCTCAAGTCAAACATGCATGCGCCTTTTTCCTAATGAGGGTGCCATGTTGCGCTCGACGTCTACCAAGAAAACGTGGCGGAGTAGCTCTCTCATCAGTCTCTCCGTCTCCGGCTCCGACTCCAAGGAATAGGCCGGCCAATGAGGCTACAAGGGAACAACGTTGTCGATGGAAAATCAGACTTTCCGTTTTCCGTTCCCGTCGATATTCTTTCCACTCTCGCTCTAGTGCCTTGCTCGAGCTCGGGGATTGGGTTTGACTTTGGGTTTGCGAATGGACTCACTAGAGCTGTGCAAAATACTGCTGCCTACCGGGGCGCAACCCCAGACAAGAAGGCCGTTAACCTTATGACGCCAATCGCATTTCTCCATCAGCAAATCAATCGCGACAACGTGACTCGAAATTGTACATTTGTTCTGCATTTACATGCCAGCCACCGGAGTAGCACTGCATTTCGCTTCGCTACGTACTGTATGTACAGTACAGTACAGTACTGTCGATGAAAGAAAGCTACGACGATAGGAGCAACAACATATTGCCTATTCCGTAGCGTAGTGTTTATTACACACAAGGTAGCAGTAGCAATCTGCGCTGTCTGTCTGTCTTGGGATGGGATGTTGATCGCTGCAATGCACTGCCGTATTTCCCAAATTAAACCCGACCCTGATCCCAGCGAATCGCCGATAACACAAGGTTGTGATGATGAACTGTCTGTCCCAGGCCAGAACCAGGCCAGGCACGGGCTACGGGTACAGCACGCAGCCTAACCCAGCATCGCAGCGTAGTGTCGTCGTAGGGGAAGACAAGGTTGCAAGATTGCACTCGTGGGCTTCGCCTTGTGGTTGCGGCGGCACAGCAGGTTACTGTACCCAGAGTCCCTGTCTCAACAACTCTAAGAGCATGGATTCAGTTCCATCGGGAGGATCCGCATCCGCGAGTCTTGAAGCCAAGACAAAAGAAACAAGGGGGGCAGGGAATTTAATTTCATTTTCTTCTTGCTATTGTCGGGTTGCTCTTTTCAGTCTTGACAGCGGAGCAGAATTCATCCATTGGATCTATGGATATGTCCATGGAGCTGGGAACCAAACCAGACAGTGGGAACTTGGCTACAACCGCCCCCGCCCCTTGAAGGACAAAGAACGACACCATGCCTTTGTTGGAGAAGCGTGCACTTGGCCAATCAAGTCGGGGATCCACCTCTCATCTTGCTCCCGCCCGTTCAGCCCTACCGCTCGAGGTCACCCCCATCCCTGTCCTCTTCTGTCCTGCTCTCCACTGTCTTGTCTTGTTGCTGCCCGCTCTCCTGCAATGGAAGCTTCACAGGCCCACGCCCCCTCAGTAAAAATCCCCACACAAGTTCAGTGCTCTAGCAGTGAACACATCCACTGAAGCTGAGCTGAGCAGAGCTATCTTTTAGTGCTCATATCTCTCGGCACTTGGGGTGCTTTATTCTCATCCTCACATTTTAATCCAGAACGCTTGGAGAACATTGGCAACAGAGAAAAAAAAGCAACATATTCGTCATCGTGGGACACCTGACGTCTCGCCAAGGTACCATAGACCCTGCCGCTGTAGATAGTGAACAAGATGCGGCTAACTCTCTGCTCGGGGAGTGTCGCATGCAACCACGGGCATCACCAAGACCAAAAGACGCAATCTGCTTGGACGGCTTCGCTTGGTCAACCGGCCTCGCCGAAGCCTTAATTCTTAGAGCTTCACCGCTGAGCAAAGATGCCCTTCCCCTCATCAACTGCAGCCCTACGAGGAGAGTTGCTAGAGTCTGACTGTCATCAAACGGCGGAGCTCCAATTCATCTCCCTATCCCTATCCCTCAGTCAATCTCCGGAATTTTCGCAACCACAGCCAACGGCTACCACATGTAGATCATGGTCTTGTCTTGGGCTTGTGTCTCGATTACATTTGCATCTGCATCTGCATCTGCATCTGCATCTCTGCGTCTTCAGCCCACGGAGGAGATGCACTGATTTGGAAATGGCGGACCGAGGAACACTGAGCACAAGCTGTCTTGTCAGGCAGCCTTGTAGTGCACCTTGTGCCTGTCTCTCTCTATCTCTCTCTCACTGTTGGTTACTGCTCATTCCAGCTCCGATGCAGTGGATCAGCCCTTTTTATCGTTCTGAGCTACCCGCTGTGTCTTGCATCCCAGTCATCACCTTGAACTGTCGCTCGGTAACACGGCGCATCTGACTGACTGGCCACGCAATGGCAATGGCGATGCCTCGAATGGAATCTCCTATTGGAGTATTCTCTTTCGAGCATTCATTTTGCCTTTCTTGATAGTCCGGACTTAAACATGTTAATTACGTACACATGATTCTCGGACTTAACAGCCATCAAGACAGACAGACAGAGAGACATGAAAGGGAACAGAGCTGCGCTACGTTTCAAGGCGGCCAAGCCATGTACCTTCGAATTTAACCCAGATTTCTAAACGCGTGTGTCGCATCGCATCGCATCCATCCGCTGCGCTGGCATACATACAGTACATACGCCCCTGGTTAACCCGGCAGGGTGATTTGCCCAGTTATCACTTTTGGACCCCAAAAACGTTTCCCCTTGCTAGCGACGGACGCTGGCTTCCCTGATATCTACACCCCACAGCCCTCGAAAATGCCCCTCCCGTCCCCTTCATCTTTCTGGCAGTTGATTGCGGGCGTGCTCGGTGCTGCCCATCATTTCCTACCAGGGGAAACAGGCGTGCCTATCGCGTATTTTTGCAGCTCGGGTTTCAAGCTATCAGATACGCCAGAGCTCCCCGAGCTACGGATACTCAGGAAACGAAGCGGGAATGAATGATCCAAAGCTCGGACGCTACGGTATTGACTTGTCTCGTCTTGGACTTCTCCCTAATCACGGGCTGCAATTGCTGCATTGTGACTCAGTTCGGGGACCTCGTCTAAATGGTCTGTTGGGGTTTGGGCAAAGCGCCGCGACGAATCTGCAACTCGAGTCTCAATGTCTTGCTTCACGTGAAAGAATAGGAGAGCAGAGATGCAGGGACATCTATCTTTACTCCACAAGCACGCAGCCACGGGGATCTCGTCGTGGCTTACTACCCCATCAAGCCAAGTCTCAGTCTCAGACTCAGTCTCACTTGGGGGAGTGAGCTTCGATACTGATTCAATGGATGCTACTCATGATCATGCTGTATCTCCATCACCAAACCCATAAGATAGCCAAAGTATATCGTCCAGATGGAGTTCTCGGAGACTTTGATTCACGTGCGAGCTCCCATGTCGGGAGGAAAAGCGTCCGCTCCATTCTGGTAATGGCAGTGCCAGTGCTAGGCTCTAGCTTGGGCTCTAGAGAGGAAGCTAGTGCCAGCAAAAAGTCTCCGCGCAGGCTCTATTCCCAGTATGTACTGGTGCCAGGACCCAAGCCAACACACACCCCAAAGCAAAGCCGTGAGCTATGAGTGAGAAAATGGGATGGATCCCCAGAATGCCGTCCAGTGGCTTGGGGCCTTGGGGAGAGTGAGAACCTTAAACCTACCCACGTCGACGGGAGACGACATGATGGTACCGAGGAAGTGGTGCAGCATGTTCATGTAAGACGGTATTCTTTTTTGGTGGTGATGTGATATTTTGGAGGTGAAGAACCAAAAAAAAGATCCTCGCAGAGAATAGCTCTGTTGAGTATAGACAAATGACAAATACCAAGTCACCATTAGACTGAGCTAGCTTCATTTAATGGGCCAATTGATAGAGCGGGAATCCGTTCGCCGACCCTGAGCCGCATAGTCGTGCCGCAAGCCGGCCGTAGGAGGTCCGTAGGTCGAGGTAGAGAGAGCTAACTTGGACCAGACAAGACGGGAGAGTCAAAAGGCGCACGGCAACGGAATCAACAAAATGATCCAAACATGTGGGCTTGAATGGCTCCGACGGTCCTCGTCTCGCCAGATAATCAATCGTTGTTTCAATTTCAGCCGTGATTCATCTGCAATTGATTTCAGAAACACCAAAAATGCCTGGTTGTATGCCTCGTCCGGTGTGCATGGTCCGCTACGGCTTCGCCGAAAACCCGTGCTATGAGTTCCATTAGTTGACGCGCAGGTCAATATGCGCCCGTGATGCATAGTCCCCGATTATCTCGGTCAACTTTCGTGCAGTATCTGATGCCATGGAGCGATAGCTTTTTCGGATTGACGTCAACGAAAACAGAAAAACAACCTGCAAAATCTTATTTTGGATAGTTGAGGTAGCTTAGACTCGTTTCTATCATTTAGACGCGGGTTATGTCCAAGAGACGGATTTTGCGGCTTAACGTTGAGCTCAAATCCGCAAAGTCCGCGACTCATCAGAATTACTTTTTACGGTAAACGCTCTGGTAATGTGCTCACATGGTGGTCCCCTAAAGAGAGCTTGTCCTTTTTTGTTTTGCTTGATACCTTGGTTATATCCACAGCTATCGAGCATTGGGTGCAGCAAGCTTGGGTAGCTTTTTGGGTGAGCTTGGAGCTTAGAGTTTCGCCAACGTAGCGTAGCAGTCAAAGCAAGGTAGTCCCAGTGATCTGGCTCAGGGCGCAGCGGCCGCCTCTAGCCCCCAAGGATCCTTTGTCGACTTGTCACTCAAAAGGCGGCGGCGGACTTTTTTCAACAACTGTCGGACACAATTTGTCAAAAGGGGTGTACCACTGGAATAGCACTACCTACCACTACCGGTACTGAGAAACGTTATGAGGACATCGGGATGACAGAGGGGGCAGCACCCATCCAAGGGCTTGACACTCTCTTCCGGTTGGAGGACACTCATTCGAGCGCCCAACTTGTCATCTCGTAGGGCTGGGTAGATCCTATCCAAGTGACAGCAGGGGGGCTGTCTTCACCCCCGTGCTCTATAGTTGCCATCCATTTGGTTCACTGCTTGATAAGCACACAAACTGTCGGTCTCGCAGAGGATTGGACAAGAGCCGCCGTCCGAGGGGTTATATCAAATACTGAGCCGTCTTCCAGTTGAATGCAACCCCACGCGTGCATCACCCATCACCCGTGATGTTGATCAACAAGAGGGTGGTTTGTTCTGACCAAAATGGCGGGTGATGGATAACGGATAACGGGCGGTGCCACGTACATGCCTACAGCACATGCAACCATTGTCTCAACCGCAATCATATCCATGCAGCCTCAGGGGGCAGAAGCATAGCAGCCTGGCAATACTGCGGCTTCATTGGATAGATGCCTCTCCTTTTGATGTTGCAAGGCGAAGCAGATGGGCCCAGAGATTTGGACCATGCATTTCGACGAATATGCCCAGATTGGGTAATAGGACCAAAGTCCCGTTAAGAGGGGACCCTTTGTGCTGCTAGCATATGCATTCATCTGCTCGTGCGTCGAGCGGCAGTTTCAGCCATCGTCGGCGGTCCAGAGTCGAGACTCTCTGTCTCGAAATATCTCATGTTATTTGTTGGGCACTGATGATCCGACGACTGTCGTTGGGTTGCAGGGGGTCCTCACAACCGGATAATCAGTATCGTTTGGGGAATCAAGTTTCGATGGATTAGATGATGCCTATACTACGTTGATCCAATGTGAAGCAAGTGAAGTGTGCAGCGCCGTGCATTGCATGAGGCACGGAGCCCAGGGACATGGCTGAGGTGGTCCCGACTGTGAGGTGTAAGGCTGAGTATCCGTGGATCCAACACAGTCCAACCCAATCCAAAGGATGGAGGTTACTTCCGGCAAATTGCTGTAGGCATGTAAGTGCCTGCCCACATACCGAACTGCTGCTGCTGCTGCTCCTGGGGTAACTCTACAGTACCAAGCATGAGGGAGGATCAATTACTGATTTCCTAATCCATCGATCTGAGGATTTGCTTTATGGAGCATCTAACCACACGTCGTCTATCTAATCATGCATATCCTTGACTCTGTTGTGTTGTGTTGTGTTGCGTTGCTAAATCCTGGTGCAATCCTCCCCTACGAGGTCCGATGGACAATGGATGGATATCCGTAGGCGTAGGGTTTAAGCTGGGAATAAACATAAAATTTCAACAGACGGTGCGGGAGTAGAGCAAAGGCCTATTTCTGGTCAGTGCCACTAACATTAGCACAGCAGCATGGATCACTCACTAAATCGACTGATTTCCCACCTTGTGGGGGAACGAGCCTGAATTTTCTATTGGCTAGCTAAAGTTATCTAGTAAATAGAATTCGCACGGGAAATGATAGACGGATCGGGCGGGATATGGGGACGTGTCAGAAAGTCCAGACATTCTGACAAAACGAACTGGCCCAACGTTATGCTACGCTGAAGGATTTGTTTGAAAGTGCGTGCTGCGGCAAACACAACTCATTAACATGCAGGGGTCTGGGGGGGGGGGGAACATATCCGCCTATGATGGTGATATCTTCTATTGTGGCAGGGCGTGTAGTCTAATAATCCCTCGGTGAAGAGGCTATGAGGATATTTTTGACATAGATCGTGGCTCGAAAGTTACAAGGCATGTTGACAGCTAAGCTATGTGAGGCAGTTGGAATCCCCAGCCATCCATGTGTGTATGTATGTAAGTTGATAGCCGGAACGGCATCCCGCGTGTGAGTTGTGAGGTGGTTACATGTGAGGATTGCGTTGTGTTGAGTTGTGTCGAGACCAAACGGATTCACTGATCAAGACATGAGAATCACGAAAAGAGGAGGTGGCAAATTCACTTGCATCAGCACTCGCGGATATCATCTCTGCCTGCCTGTCGTGAATCGGTGCATATCCGAGCTCGACTCGACCGTTGAAGCTATCTTGATTTTATCCTGAAGCTAGATGCGGCACAGCGAGGAACTAGAACCCACGAACCCGCCTTCTACAAACGGCAGTCAACGGCCTCGACGCCATCATCTCGGAAATTTACTCGTTCTGTTGTGTTTCTGTTCCTTCATTGCGTGCGTGTGTGCCTCAAAAGCTCGAGCCATATAATTCGTAGCCCGCGGCGCTGCTATCAAAGTCCCCGCCCACTCAGGCTTCGCCATGGCACCCCCAAAGAGCAAAAAGAGAGAGCGTGTGCAAAAGTTGAAACGTTGCGACAGCCTAAGGAAATTTGAGTGCGGCTGAGGATCCAATCAAGTGGCCTGGTCGTCCCTCTTGTTCGTGCGACGGCTCAACTGACAACCCCCGAAAGTTTATCGCGCTTGACAGCTGGCACTGTAGCCAATCACAAATGGATGGGCGCGAGCAGTAAGGACAGGGGTTGTCGAATAAGTCTGCGCCGCACTCTTGTGACAACAGTGCCCTCTGCTAAAATCACTCTCGCGCTTGTTTCGTGAGTCTACGACTTAACTTGTGATGCAAGGATTCACATCCCGACTGCATCTCGGACTCTCTCGTAGCAGAGTAGTCCGATGTCTTTTTCACGGCTCCTTCCATGAAACCCACTCTACTCTGCCACTCTACTCTGCCACTCTAGTCTGGCTAATCGCTCATTTCGGTATAACGATTAACCATAATTCAAGGTAAACGATATCCGTCAACTATAGTACCAACGGGCGCAACCCAACGCTGAGCATTGTTGACGTCTTCTGACACTTTCTGACGACGGACTCGACAATGCTATACTTGATTTAGTTCTACCCGCACGGGTAATACGTAGCAAAAGGGGCTTCATGTTAGGTCGTGTTGACGCCGCTCTGCCGAGCCCTGGGTATGTACCACCTACATACGTACGTAAGTATGCAAATGCTTAGTTATGGCACATTCCGCGGAGCCGGAACTCTCCATACACGGAGCCGGTGATTTCCTTTTACGGCCTTTTCACGGAGAAGCTCAGTTAGCTCCCATCTATATCCGTGATGGAACCCTGGGAGCAAATGGCGAGAGGCTTCACTTCACGTCAACGCAGCCCTTTCATCGTGAGGATTTTAAGACCAGAAAAGTGCTTAGAATAGCGCTATAGCTTCGACCAGACAATTCGACCAGACCGCCTGTTCATGCGTCGTGGATACGTTGGATTTTTAGTGTATTTGAAATGTCTTCCAAGGAGGAGTCAGTCCGTGTAAGTGAGCGGCACAATTTCGCCGCAGATAGCTCCATCTCCAACTCCAACTCTCTGCGGGGGTTTTCCAAAGAAGAAGGTTGGTTGAGGTTGGTTGATCGACAATGCTTCTTGTGTCACCCGCTCAACTGGTAACGGGCGCGATTAGAAATTGTGATCCAAAAGATAAGCGCCAGATCACCAACAGTCGAAGCGGATGTGGTATTGTCATTGAGCATATCGCGCCTCTGATAGCCCATGAGATGCCATGCCATGTGTTGGTTGTCTGTAGTGTGTGTGCGTGTGTGTGCTGTGCGTGCTGCCATGGATCCATCCATCGTCCGCATCCTCAGGGCGCAAGAGTCTCGAAGGATTCTGGCAAAGCAGGGTAATTTGCCCCGTTGCTGCAGGACGGGTACACAAGCCGAAGGCCTGCCTCGCTACGACTTGTCTGCTTGTCCTGTGCACTGGGCAAAACAAAACAAGGTTCAGGGACAAGTTGCACATCATTACAGGCAAAATGGCTCAAAGGGGGTTAGTCCATACCTCTTCTCTACATACAGGACCATTGACCAAAGTCAATCTGTGCTAATGGGTCGTCAACGACGTAGGCGAAGAAATTGATGGAACGTCGATCCTCAGGTGGCCCCCAAGGGAATTTCCAAATAAACAAGTTATTCCAAGGCGTAGAGTCCTGTACTCCGTATTCCACCCCCTTATGCCTTAGGTTGCTGGGGCCTTGTCTCTCCCAGAATTGAGTCAAATGCTGCGACGGGTTGCCACTCAACGGTCGCGGGGCAGGGGTCGGCCGCCTGTGAGAAGCGTTTCTGGGTAGCGTCTTGGTGCGGCCGCGCTTAATCTTTAACAGCCGGAAGCTTGATCGTGAGGACAGCCGACCCCTGCCCACCTTTATTTCGTTGTAGGGTACTCCGTAATATTTTGCAAACTCAGTGAATTCAGTATGACCTCCTTTGACAAATAATAGGGTTTTGGAAATATTATCTCCAAAGACTGCAAGTGAGATTACATGGCGAAGATGGTTGCAGGTTGTTGTGAGTAGAGCCAAGACTTGGAATTGCAGGTTACGTGTTTCCATTGCTGCGAGAGATGTATCATGTTGGTCCCTTGGCTTGTTGGCTCTCCTGTAGAAACGAGGATCTGCCGTAAATATGGCCCAATTCGACCATGCTCAATACAACGTAGACGATTTCTTCAATGTGATTTCAGTTGTTGTTAATGCCAATACCTGCCATGTTTTATCGATATAACTAATCGTCAAACCCCAGCGTCGCTTTGACCCAGCCCAGACAATTGCTATTGCTACTGTAACTGCAACTCTAACTCATAGTAATATTCCGGTGATTATTCACAGGGGTTCATCGTCCTGTAGCCATGTGGTTGGGTGTGTCGGTTGTCGGAGAACTGTTCGACCTGGGTCCTCAAGACTACAACGGTAGGGATAGGCGCGCAACTGGGGAAGATGGCACGATATTGATGTCGCTTGCTTGTCGTCTTGTGCATCAGAGACCGGTAAGGCAGGGCTGGCAGGGTATGTAGAGTCATTAGACAAGATCTCCAGACCAAGAGCGGCATTCTCTTGGGACATGGACAGATCTAAACCGAAATAGTACGAATAGTCGACAGTGACTCTATCTATATACGTACACTTGCTACTAGTGATGTCCTGTGGCAGGGCTTGGACATTTCTCTGATGAATAAGAACTAATCGTGTCGTCACACAGCCCTACGACGGGCGCTACCAGAATGAACGACATGATCGGCCCGGCCAAAAGGTCTTCTTACCCGGCAAAACGGTCCTTGGAGCGACTGACAGTCCAAGACAAGACTCACACAAGTCTCGAGTGTGAGAGAGCCTGGGATTGTGGGACTCCAATTGGTCCCAGGGCTGAGTTGGATCAAAAGCTAATCATTTCGGGGTCTCTCTTCTACCACTATGGGGGCTCGGGTCGACCTGTTTGTGATTGGCCAGCCTCTATTGATGTGTTCCTAGGGTTGGGTTGTATTGGACTGTCTCCATCGGCTTTAAGAGGAACCCTTTCTCTGGGACAGGGAATTTCAAATGGCAGACAAGAGGCTCAGTTCAAAACAGTGGATAAGGTAGCCCCACGACATGGGACTGGACGTGAGTGAGCGTGCCCTGGGTGCTGGGACTGACCTGGGGGGGCCTGGCATGGGAGAGAGCCAACTAGGGGAAGCAGGGCGATGCTACGCTGCGCTAGAGACGGAGACGGCAATCGACTCGATAGACTAATTCTGGGCAAATTTAGCCCAGATTTCCATCGAGTCTGCCTTGAAGCTTCTTTGCTGGTCCATGGCTTGATCTCGGGGACCTGGTTGGCTTGCTCGTTTAGCGTCCACTACAGGTAGTGCAGTGCCGGCTTTCAAAGGAACCCATCTCTCTATCAGTTGGCTTTCCAGACGGTTAGAATGGCATCTGCTCTGTTAATAGCGCCAGCCTCTCTGATGGCTTCCGTTCTATTTTGCTCCCGCCCTTCTGGTGACTTGGCTGCGCCTAGTAGTTCATCGTCTCGTTATCTCTCCACCGTTGATGTTACGTGACGAACGGTTCAGAACTGGTAAAACCTAATACGCTCACATTCCAAACCAAGCCGTATCTGGCATACGATACGTTACTGCTTCATAGCACGGCGCAGTATGGTGTAGTATAGCATATGCCATGCTTTGGTATAGCCTGAGAAGACATAGCAGATGCTCAATCCCGTCTCATGCCCTACTTGAGCCCCGATCTGTAACTCAGTGAATCCCGCTCTTTTGACGAGACACCGTTGTGTGGGATGGCAGCACTCCCCTCCTTGTTCCACAGCGAGGTTGTTGTGCATATAGGCAGACATCCAGATATTGGGATTCATCATTCAGCATTTCGTCAATAGTACCATGATAATGATAGCAAACCTGCTCACAAACGGATAATGAATTTGTCAGTATCCTGGTAATTTGCTCTATTCGTCCGAATGGAGTCGGATTCGGACATTGCCAGCGGAGTTTATTATAAATCCTTAAGGTAGGTTTTGATGATCGCCCGTCGACAGCGCGGGCCGTACTGTACCAAGTGAGACAGTTTCAAGTGTATTAGTGGAGGATTTGCAGTGGCCAGCAGTCAGCGCATCTCTCGTTTTGCCGTCGCAAATTCAATAAATACACATTGAACCAACTCATAAATGTCTCGCCTCTCGCTATTAGCAGCCGCGATGCCAAACTGCGGCCCTGGACTCGAGAGTGAGTGAACGAAATGCTTGGCACCAGGATCGTAGCGAAAGGATTTCGATGCCCCGTAGCATCGCAAATGGCCCAGTGAGAGAGGAACGAGTGCGAGCGCCAGTGGGGACAGACTTTGAATGGAAAGGTTGAAAAGGCGGAGGTACGTACCATGAGCTACCCTGACCTTGTCTGCAGAGTGCATTGGATTGGGGCTCAGAGGGTGATGAGCACCAGCCCTGTGAGGCCAGCGCCAGCCAGAGAGAGACACAGTGAGTGACTGAGAGGCAGGCAGAGGCGAAAGAGCCCCCGCAAGCAACTAAACAACACCCCCTCTCCTTGGTGCTGGTGCTGGTGGCAGGCCCAGGTAAGGTACCTAGCCAGGGACCTTTTTCTGCTTGTGTGTGGCCGTGCCGTCTTGGGTGCTGGGTACTAAGTTAGGTAGTGCTAGGGGAGAGGTGTGCGAGGTGGAAAGTGGAGGATGTCTGTGTGTGATGGAGGGGGTAGGGGG